>JARACY010000999.1:0-69341 GCA_029255725.1 Scrobipalpa atriplicella | reverse complement strand
GCACCTTTTCCCGCTCACACTTCTGAAACTTTTTATTCCGATGGCATACACCAGAAGTATGAGAACTTCCCTTTTGATTTCACCAATTACGGCGGAGGGTGAGGGGAGGGGTGGAGGGGGGGATGTATCTTCAGGGTGGTATTACCATGCATATTGCATGAGAGGCAATAAGGTGTCAAAGTTGCGCGCCACTGGAAAAATACCGATGGAAGTATTGACGCCGATTTCAAAACACACCTCAGGGAATGAGGTTTGGATGAGGCGGATAGATATTTAAATTGGTTGGGTTGTTTTGTAATTGAGATTTTATGTTTTAACGGATTTTGAGCGCGGAACAATAAAATTTTTTTTGTTTTCTCAAGGGGCCTATTTTCAATAAAAGTGTATTTTGTTTGCTAGATAAACCGGATGTAAGGGACAGCGTACCAAAAACTGAAAGAGGTTGTTCAGTCAATGAAATTTTTTTTAGGAAATGAAAAACGTTTTGGCTTTCCTATACCAATTCTCTGATCGAGATGGCCATGTTGTATGAGAAAGTCATACTTTATTTCATTTTCTGAGAGAATTTCCTGGTGATAGTTGTTCAGTTTCAACCCCTTTCAGTTTTCGGTAACCTGTCCCTTACATCATACTTTTATGATTCTTTTTTCTCACTTAAAACTAAACAAAGACCACATTTAATACACTTTATCAATAGTAGGTCAAACTTGATGTTATTACGCAAGAGATTGTCACGTAACGAAACATTTCCCTCCAGGTCAAGCCTCCTACCAAGGTCAACATTTAAAACAACCACTAACGTTTCATTTCACGAACACATAAAGAGAACCAGCAATTGAGTAAACTATTCTGACCTGGATACCAGCAAACGGAACGTATTTTTGGAACTGCCTGTAATTTTCCAATTATTTGGCGGCGTTTCTACATTTCATCAACAGTTCTTAGGAAAATTGTAAGTGTAGGTTTAATCACGCGATCCACTTTGGAATTGTGCGGTATTTATCGTGTTTTGCTAACTTTACGGAGTGTATGGAAATATTACAAAGGCTCCTTGTGCTGTTTTCAAGTTATGTGTAAGGATAGGCATCACCCCTTATCGGGCGCTTTTCCACTAGACGGCACGTCAACGGCAACGGCGACGGCACGGTACCGTCGACGATATCGTAGGTGAGATAATGTATGAAAATCAATGAAATTATATGACACGCTTTTCCACTTGACGGCACGGCACCGTCACGGCATGTCATCGATTCCCATAGATATTGTCACGTGATCTCGCCGTGCCGTCGCCGTTGCCGTTGACGTGACGTCTAGTGGAAAAGCGCCCATCTAGGGACAAATTCAGGTATATAATTGGCAGCCAGCAGCGATTCCCGTTTACGTAGGTATAGCCTGATCGGTGACTAAAAAGACTTACCATATAGATAGGTACCATAGAGAAGGGCTTATAGGAAGTCAAGCCTTTCTCTGAATCTATCTTCCGTCTTTCTCTTTTCAGTCTTTTTAGTCAGTGGTATAGGCTATAGGTAACATCGTGCATTGCGTTCGCCAATTCGTAAAAAAATTAAAAATTTTGGTATGACCTATCATTTTTATTTAGTCCCTTCTTTTGGAATACGCACAGTTCTTGGGAATCAAAAAGTCACGCACGCATCACACAAAAAAGTGATTCACAAAACAGTTCCAAGAAATTCTCCTAATAATGTGGCAAAAGTAACTCTATATTAACACATCTTACTTTCTTTGTTATGTATATTCACTAATTGCTTACGTTCTTTGAGTACAAATTTCTTCCTTATGGGAATAAAAATAACGGAAGATTCTTCATCTTAGCTATAGTGGAATGATGAAAGATGATTTATGGCCCCCACACGTTTGCAAGGGCGTAGAAAATCTAGTGATGTGTTATATTTCGACTCATTGAATCAATCAGTTCCAACGTTATTATAGAAAACAGAAAGAAAAAAGAAATACAGCATTTCAGAAAAATAACAGGAAGAGTAAACACTTTGCAGGCTGCTTATAACCTACTCCCTCATTCAACATGCCAAAATGAGTCCACTCACTGATTCAAGATCCCAATAATTTCCCATCCCTATCCTAAGATATAATTAAATTCTATAAGCGTCATAAAACCATCATTCAACATACTGATAAAACGCCAAAATGAGTCAACTCAATGATTCAAGATCCGAACAATTTCCAATCCCTATCCCGAGATATAATTAGATTCTGTGAGCGTCATGGAGGAAGAGTAAACACCTTGAAGGCATCAGGTGGCTGCTTATAACCTACTCCCTCATTCTACATCCTTGAACAACGCCAAAATGTAATGTAAAATGATCGGCCACATAGGAGCATTTTCACATGTGGAAATATGAAAATATAGGCATGAAATTCGCGGAAGTTTTTCTGTGAATTTTTTTTAACGAATTTTTTTTTTTTAAAAGATGAATCAGTTTCATAATTTTTTCGATGGTGAGTCCGAGATGATTTTAAAAAAGAATTACGAAGAACCAAGAATTTCGCACAGGAGGTATTTGAACCCACAACCTTCGGCGAACCGTGCTGTTGCTCTAACGAACTGAGCTACCGTGCCTTCAAAAATCCGGCGAAATTAATGGTACCGCCTATATCAACATGATTTTTTTATTTTTATGTGTGGCTAATGTTATCCAATCCTCCACAGTACATCCAATCTTTTTCTTCTTTTGTTGGAACCGTCCTTATTAAACACCCATAAAATTGGCGACAAAAGATGTTCATCGCCCCATTGTTTCCCGTGGCATAAATACCCCAGGATTTATGTCAGCGAGGACATTTTAATATCACCTCACCGGACATAATGGGAAGGAATGAAATCAAATGGGCCTCTGAAATGTGCTACTGAAAAAGGGGTGAGAAAGGAGAAAATAAATTTTCTTTTTACAGTCTTTCTCACCCACTTTTGAAAGGAGATGATTGTTCTTCGGAAACTATGAAGGAAATTATCAAGGAAATCATTTTTATTTTTCCGCTATCCAATGGAATGTTTACAATTTTAATTTTACAACGTCAAGTCTCTGTGGCAATAAATGCAAGGGTGTTTTAATAACCTTACCCTTTCGCGGAAAGAACCTTAAAAACGGACAATAAATAACTTTAGAGCCCTGTGCTACTCTAATGAGTTAGACTGCGGACACAAAGATGGCCGACAAGCTGAAGAGAAAGCGTAAATAATTACTAAAGTGTCGAAAAACCGTTGGGTATTTGTGTTGCACATGTTTTAAGACTGATCTCTTTTCACCACAGACAAGCTTTTTGTTTTTGTTTACAATCATCGACACTTCGAAAAACTCTTAAAGCAACGCGGCCTTCCGTTCCGGAAAAACCACACTTCAATATTCTAATAGTAAATATTTTTAAATTCAAAACTGCCTTTCGTAATATGTAGAGATTTTTATAACGAGATTCTCTAGTTAACGCTCTTTATTAAGAGTTTATTTCGTTTTTAATATTTGCACAAAAATATCTATAAGGAAATACCATATGAGGTACTTAATTTACATAAGAATTGATTTCCAATGGTAGAACTGTTAAAAAGGGATAGAGATGAATGATAGAGTGCTCCGTTTGCCGCTTTCTTCTAAATTCAGGCTTTATAGAGAAGGCCGGGGCAAAATTGAATCCGGTTTCTTCAATAAAGCATTTGTATTCAAACAGCCGCCGGCTAGCCGCATTTTAATTTACTTTACTTGAATTAAAACTGCGCGTGATTCGAATCCGATCCGTTTTTACACCGATTCCTTTTTTATAGTTGATTGAAGATGCTTTCTCATTATTTTTGAGTGCGAGAGGCTTTTCCTAAGTAGGCAGAAGCATTTAAGGACAAAAGAGTTTCACTTCCATGCTGGAATGCGAGAGATAGAAAAACATAGAATGTGACAGCTGCATTTCCTCCCGGGCATGCTGTAAAAACCAGCTATAAGGCATTCGAGAGTTTCAGTATATTGTAATTCAGGCGATGGGCTGACAATCTGTCACTACAGCAATATACAGATCTATCTTAAACAACCCTCAAAACATGTAAGACGTGGCGGAACGACCTTTTATTTGGGTCGTTGACGCTCTGCCTACCCCATTAGGGATGAAGGCGTGATTTATGTATGTATGCATGTAGATTATGCTGTCTAATATCATTTACCAAAAATAAATGGTCAAAGTAATCTTACAGCTACTATAACGTGAAGTTGCTGGATCTTATGTATTAGCAATGTTTTTAATACCTGTTAAAAAAGCTGATAAATAAGTTTAAAAATATCATTTTTCTGCTTTGGTTTTCAATAGGCTTCAGAGCACATTTCCTGAAGCATATTTTTTTTTAAATCGACTGCGTCTTTCCTCATGATAAACGCTCCAATGTCTCCGATCGTTTGTCCTTTCAATTTGCTTATTGAATACCATTTGCTAGACGATTTTCAACCTTAATTGTATAACAAATAAAGCTTGTAAGGTATACGGAAATTAAGACTGAACGGGACAATATTTTTCTCTTTATTTGCAATTTCAATGGTTTTGTTCGCTTTGATAAATCTATATTGAAGTCAATTGATATTTATTGGATTGCTCGTACCTCGGGTTTGAAGTACCTATCCAAGTATGTAGGTTAGGTACTGTACTGTACACTACACTTAAAGAAAAAGGTTTTGTATGTATTTACTATGCCCGTCGCCTCTATACATCATCTACAATCCTAGAAATAGGATTCCGTGCTTCTGAGTACGTTAAGCTGTCGGTCTCGGTCGTTGTCTTTAATGTCAGAGATCTATTAGCTTTTACTAATAGCAGGTTTAAAATCTTTGACAACAGGGTTCTTCGACTAGAAAACCCGCTCAATAAGTAGAAGTCCTAGAAATTATTCACGTTTCTAAATAATTGGCCACAGTTCGGGAGCTCAAAAAGACGACCTAAAATGTAATTTTCATCGTTAACATTCCTTCATTAAAGCCTGCTAATACCGTTTCAAAACGAATTAATACCTCTTAATTTGACAGCTGCCTCAGCACTTAAGGAGGGAAGTATGGGAAATCGGCTAAACAAGTTTCGGAAATTGACTAGTTTAGTACTTTCAAAAAAGTTTTATTAATAAGAACATTATACCATTCTATTCAGTATAAAATGGAGAACAACGAGATCAAATAATAATAACATACAGTCATATAATAAATTACAGAAAAACGCTTGAGAAATCAATGAAAAAGTATGAAATAGTCACGCAGCTCTTGACTAAGTGTAAGTTTTTGAGCGACGTAAAAGCAACAATACTTACATCAAATTAATCGCAAAAGAACAGAGAACACGTAGATGGTCATTGTTTTATAATTCGATTTAAATAGCAATTGCAATTAGTTATTAAATATGCAATATAATTTGTCTCATTTTTGTCATACAAATTAGTATGGCGCGCGCAGGTCAAAATTCAACCTATATTACGACAGGCACGATGTTCCATTCTTTCAGTCGCCTGCGGGCTGTCAAGGTGAGAGGTTACGGCCGCTCGCATCCAAAATTCCGCCATCTTTTCTTGTATACTTACAAGGTAAAAATCAAATCTGTCACTGCAGTGGTACCATAGAACAAAAGTAAAATAAGTATACAATAAAAAGAGGTTTTATTTCAAGCACATACCCCATAATGTAGAAATAGTTTACATTACGTAAAATAATAATAATATTATACTAGGACTTTAAAAAAATATGTAGCAATTTTTTAAATAGGGTGTAATTCTACCCATGAAACTGAACAACTTTCCACAAAGAACATAGGTTGAAATACGAAAAATAAATTGGTCCTCCCATACAAATGGTGTCAGCAGCTCGAGTCAATTTCTATGGGCGGGACATTTTATTTTTCATATTTCGAATTATTAAAAAAAGTTGTTCAGTTTGAGAAAAGTTGTTCAATTTTGAGAAAAGTTGTTCAATTTTGAGAAAAGTTGTTCAATTTCCAGAAAAGTTGTTCAGTTTCCAGAAAAGTTGTTCAGTTTAAAATAAGTTGTTCAGTTTGAAAAAAGTTGTTCAGTTATGAAAAAAGTTGTTCATTTTTGAAAGCTGTTCAGTTTGAAAAAAAAAAATGTTTAGTTTAACATTGCCCTCGATTCTGGCCGCCCCATTCTTAACTAATTTTAAGATAGCGCTGTCACTTTCTTTACTTTGACATAAGAACAGGATAGCAAACAAATACGTGAGTTTGACATTTCTTATCTGACATAAGACTGCTTAAATTAATTAAAATTAGTGAGCACGCTCTATGGTCATTCCTTATTTAAAGCGCCGTACGTCAAATTAAGAATGTCAAAGTCACGTGTTTGTTTGCTATCCTGTTCTTATGTCAAATTTAAGAAAGTGACAGCGCTACTAAGAATTAGAATTAGTAATAGTGCGTCCTGAATTAACACCATTATCCCTTATTATTACGCAGCAAGTTGCATAAATAGCATATTACCCATTTATTCTGAATTTTGCCGTGGGAATCGGACGGGTAGAAATGAAAATTAGTATACATACTTATTATGGGTCACTATTTAAAAAAAAATATGGTGGTCCAGGACCATGAGGATTCGCAGCCATCTTAAAAACCCGCCAATTCCCGGGTATCATAGATAGCGGGTGGTCCTCGAACTAACTTTGGAGCACACCCTGGGCAAAAGCACGTGCAGTTGAAAAAAAAACCAAAATTGTGAAAAACAAGATGGCCGCCATACAAAATAAAAAGTCAAATATCTCTTAAACGATAAGAGATAGGTAGGAAGTGCTCGAAGAAATATCATAGACTAGCTTTCCGCCCCGCGGTTTCACCCGCAGCTAAGAGTTTTCCCGTGGGATTGAGTTCCCGCGCTGTTCCTACCTTTAAAATTGACGGAATTTCAATACAAACTTCCATCCCCTATTTAACCCCCTTAGGGGTGGAAAATACAAAAACGCTGAAACACGTGTTCATTATTTTTTAATCCTTAGCCCAAAAACAAAATTGGAAGATCCTGCCTTCAAAATTGACAGAATTTCCATACAAACTTCCATCCCCTATTTAACCCTCTTAGGGGTGAAAAATACAAAAATGCTGAAACACGTATAAATTATTTTTTAATCATTAGCCTAAATACCAAATTTGAAGATCCTACCTTCAAAATTGACGGACTTTCATACAAACTTCAACCCCCCTTTTTACCCGTTTAGGGAGGGAAAATCCGCAAATCCTTTCTTAGTGGGAGGTTACGTTATAAGAGGAACTTGCTCTCTAAGTTTAACGATTCTAGCTTTAGTAGTTTAGGCTCTGCGTTGATGAATCAGTCAGTCAGTCAGTCAGTCAGTCAGTCAGTCAGTCAGTCAGTAAGGACAAACGATTTTATAAGTTTAGAAGATAATAGAGGGCAACTTCCAGTGGTCATGAAAATCCAAGATGGCGGATACAAAATGGTGCCCAAAAAAAAATTGCTTCGATCAGTCTAAAATTTAGTAAGTGGGAGGTCGCTGACGTATTGATTCCATATTTTTGATTCGTTTTCTGGATCCACCATTTTTCAAAATGGCTACCGTACAAGAGCTTTGATTTGGCTCTGGCGTAGAAACTGTTGCTCGTTGGGGGAGCTGATAGCACTATTATGGTTTTTCATGTGTTGCATCATTATTATTGTTGTATCCTCCCTCCCTACCAGCAACTACTACTTTGAGGAGATATTTGACTTTTTATTTTGTATGGCGGCTGGATTTTGTCTAACCCTTACTTTGACAAAATACTGGTCATAATCCAGAGAAAAATTTAGTATTTTGTCAAAATCCTGAGAAAATCCGGTGTTTTTATAAAAAAAAACTGGATTTTCTTAGGATTTTGACAAAGTACTAAACTATTCTCTGGGTTATGATTACGCGCTGAATACGCGCAGAGGACGCAACTCATACGTTTAGCGAATGCAAGGCCTGCGGATCATTTTAACCTTTTCACACTATGCTTGCGTTAGTATCGCGTATTTTGTACGCAAGTCAAACGCGCTGAAAACGTGCAGAGAACGCGCGTGTGCGCGCGTATTCAGCGCGTTTTGCTATAGGGCAAGTTGTTAAATTGGGCCATGACTTCTTCCCGGCTAATACTTTCTGATCTAGACAAGATCTTTATTTCAGATGACAGGAGTCTAACTTAAAATAGCAATATCTCAATAACTATCGATCCTAGAGTACTGGTGTATAGGGACAAATGATAAGCCTTGACGAGATTTACATTTCAAATGACAGCTGTCAAAAGTGACACGGTTATCCGAAATGTAGATCTCGTCAAGGCCTATCATTTGTCCCTATAAACCAGTACTCTAGGATCGATAGTTTTTGAGATATTGCCATTTTAAGTTTGGCACTTTCAGGTCTGTTTAGTTGTATTGATGTGAATTATTCAAGACCGGAAATTGCTGCTTATTTTGAAGTCTTGTACCGATTTCCACCAGTTTTTGATTTCATTTAATCTGTTCTTGTTAAATAATGTAAAAATAAACGTTTATTTGATGTGTTCTATGTATACAGGGTAGGTACCTATAAATGTGATCTCTGATCAGTGTTCACTGATGTTCTACAAAAAAATTAAAAGAGTATTTGTTTTTCTTGAAGAAAAAGGGAAACTCTTGTCGCATATAAATAAGTAAGAAGAAATATTTTTTATTTTTTTATTTTATAGTACAATACTTACCATTACCACGTTAACGCTACGTACAAAAGTGAACATCTCTATTATGCTGAAGAATGTTCTCGCTCTTAGAGGCGCAAAACGTATTTCAATGGTACCACTGCAGAATCAACCTATGTGTGTGTGGACGGCCTGTGCCAGTATGAGTAGCGAAATAACGTCAAATTTTGACAGATTTCGAATACCGAGCTCGAGGACATAGACCCTTAATAAAATTTATTTTGGGACCCTATATACAAACAAAAGGGATGTTGTTTACTTTGAGTCTCTCTTCAAATTCAATTTCAACAAGATTTTACATTAACATAATAATGGGCAGCCTAAAAAGCACCTAACGTTGAAATAAATTAAAAATGTGAGTAGCAACGAAATTAATTTTGTTTGAGACAGTAGAAAATTCTTCAACTTATCACGTAGTCACTACGTTGTAGTCAGTGAAAATTAGTTCTACAATAATTTCGTTTCTTCTACAATAATTTCTTTTGTGATTTGTTATAAATAAAAAAAATGAAATAAGAAAATCACGACGAAAATAGGTTCCTCATGCCCGGGAGGAGATGCAGCTGGCACATTCTATGTTTTTCAATCACTCCCAGTCCAGCATGGAAGATCCAGTCCAGCATGGAAGATTTGTTAATGAGTAAAAATAATGAAATAAGAAAATAGGTTCCTTTGTTTATTATTTGGGGCGAATTGAGACAGGATCTGTTAAGTTGGGTTATTGCTAAGTACTTGGTATCACAACAGACATCTTTTCAATGCGCATTCAAACTATGGTGCACGCACCTTTTGAACTAGTTGCACTGTGGAGAACCACTACAACGCCACAGCCAACGCCGTCGGGTGGAGTTCTGGTCTCCAAGAATTTGATTTTTTTTCTCGATACGAAAAGAATAAAACTGCTTGTTAAATATTATTTTAATAATATTCTAGATTTAGATAAATGTCTCTATGCATTGGTTGTTTGTACAGCCCCGCGCAGCGCTGCCGGCGCTTTGTTGTGGTAATACCATTAGACGCGGTCTCTGGCTTGCTGAATATTAATTGCAAGTTTGCTGCCACTTTTGCTCCTGTCCGTATAGGCGCGGAGCTGACGGAGAATTCATCACAATTAATTTTGACGAACAATCGTTTATTTCTTCTGCAGTGTGATATTTCGAGTCAAATAGAAATTGTGTGTATCAGAATTTTTGAAACCATGTACCTAAGAAATCGATGATTTGCTGAAGATAAACTCTGTTTTTGTCTTTGTAAAAGAAAGTCCTGCTTCATGAAATTGGCTTATAAAGTTCGTCAATAAACATATTGATGGACTTTTTAAGCCAATTTCACAGTTGAATTGGGTTTCAAATTATATCTCAAATGAATACGTTTTAATTATGATTTATATATTTGCTCTTTTGAATCGAGCAGCTACATTTTAAACTTATGCATAGGCTCATTCATTTCATCATCGACTTTGTGTGAGCCACCGATGGCCTAGACATGAAAAAAAAAAACATATTTATATTTATTTATACAGTTTTTTTTTAAATCCCGGTTTAAAAGAAATGGTACTTTCTCTATTTATTATTTATTTACCGGATGAGTGAAAATACAAGCTATATAAGAAAACCTTCGGTCTTACTTGAAATTAACGACTGTGTCTAATCCAGCGATGTATGCTGATTCAGCCTCTGAATTTTCGTCGATGTAATAAGGTCTTTGGCTCCTGAACTAATACGAGTTCGCGGCCCAGCTGCCGCGTGATTGTCAGCTAATTAGTTTGTTTTGTTGTCGACGCTTTTTTTTATTTTTTCCGCCATTTTGATTGATGTGCCAAAACTGCCAAATTTCTTCGCGAACGATCGCCTCTTTATTGACGTGAACTTTTATTGAAAGAATAATTTTCTCCCGTTTCTCGCTTACCTTTATTGCTTTTTCGTTGTTGTTTTTAGTAGGTATATCTACTTTAATAAAATTTCTACTGAATTATTTATAGTTTATTCTATTTTTCCTACCTATCAACACCTAGAAGGAGGGATGAAAGAAACTTAGGCTCGTATTTATAAAGCAATCTCAAGATTAAGAGCAATATTAAGTATGGATTTGTCTGGCTCGTTTGTACTGAAATGACATTTCTGATACGAACTCAAACTAGCTGTCAGTCTCAAGAGCTAATTATAAATATGGGCCTTATACTGTGAGTATTACTGTAGATATGAGTATGGGTTTCAAGATAAAAACTTTGAAAAGGAAGAGCCAGGTACTATTATCTATTCCGTGCTTTTGACCGATATCTAACACAAGGAATAATCTAGTGATAGCAAAGAAGTTTTGCCTAAAAATGGTCCTAAAGGAAAAATAAAAAAATGCTTCTAGCCACTACAACACTTATTACAAAATAGGGTAATCTTTTTGACCTGGCACAGTAATGTTGCAGCATAATTATTTGAGTTTTAAACAACAATGACGTCATCCAATTTACTCTCACCCTCTTGCTCGATGAATACATGCCATCACGTGATACAAGCCGTTAACCTAGTACTAGGAACACGCTTCATAAAACTAGAAATTACAACCACGATTCAATGTACATCGCGTAGTCAATGAGCTATTTATAATATTGGTAACTTTGATTGTCTTACTAGCTAAGCAATGTATATAAAATTGTAATTTGATAATAGTAGATGTATGAATTAGGACACAGTGTTTAAGTTTATAATTTGGTTTAAATATTATTAAACTGTGTTTGTACAGCTATTTCTGGAGTATGTTTTTAATTTAATTATAGTGTTACTGGAAAATATATGAAAAAGTGGAGCTTGTCACTATAATAAATAACTTCAAAATTTTATAGGGTCGATTACTGGACATACAAAGTAGGTAAATAAAGGAATATTGGTAAAAAACTAAAAAGTTATTTTTTTAATATTTATGGTAATTTGAGACTTTGTTAAGCAAGTATTTTGGATGTATTTTATAATTATCAATCATTGACATTTTTAAGATTAGTTAACTATAATCCGAAACTCATGTGTCCCTCTCTGAAACCTATATAATTCACTCTTACTCTCTAACTAGGAATCTTCAATGCAAAATTTATTAAGCTCATACACGCACACATAGTCATTATAGATAGTGTTAATTCCTTATTTATGCAAATATAGTTAAGATTAACATCGTAGCTTTGAGTAAATACACTTCAACATTACAAACAAGGGATTTATTTATCGAATGTATACGATACTAGCCTTCTAACCCGAGTTATTAATCTCAACTTTACAGGTTTCATGATATTTTGAAAACAACAAAAAACGTACCTACATTACGTCATTATGAGATACAAGATACTTCCTCCATGCTGGACTGGGAGCGATAGAAAAACATGTGCCAGCTGCATCTCCTCCCGGACATGCAGTAAAAACCAGCTAAGGGATTCGAGGGTTTCAGTATATTGTAATTTAGGCGATGGGCTGACAACCTGTCACTACAGCAATATACAGATCTATCAACAACCTTCCAAACTTGTCAGACGTGGCGGAACGATCTTTGTTTGGGTCCTTTGACGCTCTGCCTACCCCATTAGGGATAAAGGCGTGATTTATGTATGTATATAAGATAGCAAGTAGCTGTGAGTGGAATGATTTTCATTATAGACTTATTTTCATAGTTTTTTTTTGTTGGCGGCGTAAGAATGATAATATACCCGGGGTTTGGGCAGGGCAGTGGATTTGACATGTTGACTTAGATCACGGAGGCAATTAAGAAAAAGAAAAAGGATTCCGTGCTGCGGAAGGCACGTTAAGCCGTCGGTCCTAGTCGCTGTCTCTGATAGTGATCGGTATACAAACCGTGTCACAGGCTTATTAGCTATTACTAATAGTTTGAACCTTCCATACAAAAGTGTCGGCTGGTTAAATTATTTAGGGTGGGTCTTAGGTATGGGAGTTCTATTTAATTTCGATAAAAAGTTCTAAGAAAAGTTCATTAGTTTGATGAGTAGAACTCGCACTCAAAATTATTTACACTTGATTGAAAACGGCCTTAAAGAAGAGAAAATAAGTTCTATTTCGATCTCGAAGTCATTTTTAAGGGCTAAAACACACCAGCGTCGCGTTCCGCGTCGGAATCTTCGGTCGCCGAACCTTCCGTCGTATACAACACACCAACCGAACCTTCCGCGGCGTCTTGTTACGCGCTAAATGACATCAAAATGGCTTCTTCTTTGATGTTGTCACATTTGTGTTGTGACTTATGACATGATGAACTTTTTGGAAAATATTAATTTTCTGGAGTTACTGGAAATTACAGAGTCCTCAGAAAAAGGTACACATTTGGAGTGCATCCATCCAAGAGTGGAGTTTCAAAATTATGCTTTGTTGTACAGACAGAACCAATCCTGATAAAAGTGATAAAAGTTTTCAGTATTTTTTATTATTATTTGTTGTTCATCATCACACCAGTACCTAACGGTCTTGTAAAACAATATGCAAATGTTGCGAAGGATGCGTAGCGTTATGAGATTCGATCGCATTCGTTACCACGTCCATTACAGCCTCAAATTCCACGACGTAGGGGATAAGCATGGGATAAGCTGCAGGAAAGTCGTCTTTTACGGTACGATACCTGTCCAAGGCCCTAGATCACGCAGCAGATCGAATAAGCGCTGGCTAGACGTCGAAAAGCGGATATGGATGAGAATTATCTCACACCAGCGATTGCCGAAGACCGGTCAAAGTGGAGTAGAAAAGCGTACCAGTAATTTACCCTCGCTGCTGAATGAAAAATTTCCTTATCCATTTGTAATGTATTTATATGTATTTATAAGTTTATATTGTATAGTATTGTATTGATTTTGAAATGGGCCTAGTTGCTTGAAAAAAAAAACAAATTTCTATTATTATCATTGTTATTTATTAATACTCTAAAAAATTATCATCACACTGTGTATTATAGCAGCAACCTAATTGCAAAATAACAATACTGTTGTATCATCATAATTAATGTAAGAGCATGGCTTCTTGTTAGGATCCAGAACCAGGTTTTTCTGTGGATGCTCGAAGTTCCTCCAGGCCATTCGCCATTCTGACTTTACGTCGTAGCAGGTCTCCAGGCGTTTATCTGACCAGATTGGTGATCGAGACGGAAGACGAGAAGGTGGAAGGCCGTCCCCTTTACTATTTGCAGTACTTCTTTGTTTGTCTTCATTTATTTCCTCTCCATTCTGTGCCAACACCACATTTTAAAGGCTTCTAGGCATTATTGTGTCTTTTTAGTATGGTCCACGTCTCGCACCTGGAGACGTACACACCTTGCTAAGCTTTTGGTGATATTCTGGCTTGCAATAGTAAGCAATAGTAGGTACCACTTTTTACTTGGGCAACTCGGCCAACAATATTTTTGCCTTTGCTCCTTGCGACTGCTATTGGCCACTTCTTGGCAACACAGGCTTGCGCGGTATTTTCCAAGATTTTGACCCAATTTGAATAAAAATGTTAAAAATACATATTTCCACAATACATGACAATACAGACAAGCAGACAACGATTATGGCATATTGTCATCTTGACAAAAATATTTACTCTGCTCTTTGGACAAAAAGAAGTAAAAAGCAAAGAGTAGAGTCATAATAACAAGTGAAACGAGGTTTCCAGCACGAGTTTCTAATAGAAACACAGGCCATGCGTTTCGTTTCTTTCGCATTTTTACTTGCAGTCCATTTTGATTTTATTCCAGAATTAGCTGGTTTCTAGGGTTCCGTACCCAAAGGGTAAAAACGGGACCTTATTACTGAGACTTCGCTGTCTGTCTGTCTGTCCGTCTGTCCGTCTGTCACCAGGCTGTATCTCATGAACCGTGACAGCTAGAGACTTGAAATTTTTTGCAGATAATGTATTTCTGTTGCCGCTGCTATAACAACAAATAATAAAAACTCCTATACAAAAAATGACTTTTTTGCTCGTTTTTGTAGATAATGTTTTGGAGGCTGTTTCTCATGAATCGTGATAGTTAGATAGTTGAATTTATACAGATGATTTATTTATATTGTTGCTATAACAACAAATACTAAAAACTGGTCAAGTGCGAGTCGGGAAACGGATATGATTTTGTTGCCATTTTCATAAATGATGTTAAGGACCCTTCTATTTAGCAAAATAAATCCGACGACACTGAACGATTCATTTTTTTTCATGAAAATCCATGACTACAAATGAAAATAGGTAATGATTTTCAGATAAGGCTGCATGGCCAAAGCTCCTTGCCTTCCTATACGTATGGGAAAACTAATGAAAAAAGGACAATTATAAATAGTCTGTAATGATAAAACTCGATAAAACTAATGTTGTCCTTTTTTATAAAGGATTACTCTCATAAGTTAAAAAGAGACGCGGATATGTTAGTAACTAAGTATGAGGTTTATGCCGAGTCCATTCTTTTTCCCTCTACGCGTCACTGGATATTTTAAAAGAATACCTATGTTGCGCGCGCACATAGCGTGGTACTTTCCGTCGCGCGGAGAGTTCGGTTCCGCTCGACGGAGCGCGGAAGATGACGCAGGTGTGTTTTAGGCAATGCAAAAAGCATTGTCAGCGTGTTGACGGAACTTTCCGCCGCGGAAAGTGACGCTGGTGTGTTTTGGCCCTAACGATGCACAGAGAATATTCCATTTCAAAGAAAAACATCCGATTTCGCGCATGTAATCGTTATACTCCTGTTTCGGCAGAAGGGATTGCGATCAAAGAAAGCTGCTGAGCTTCAAACGAATGAGTGACGTCACATGGAAAAAATACATTCTGAAACAAAAATAAAGATGGCGACGAGAATTTTTTGTTTAAGCCTTCAAAACATTGCCTGTCTGGTGAAGCATTTCAGGTAAAAAACTATGAATAGGTAGACAGATACCAAGTATTAGTAGCACTTTGCTACGGCGTAGCAAAATTCTACAATAATGCTACGGCGTAGAAAGTTACTACGAGGTTGCTACGATTCTTTTGCAGACTTGTTTTTCTTAAGCATGGGACACAAAACGCTAGCTTATTCATACAAACATACATATAATCACGCCTGTATCCCCTTGCAGGGTAGGTAGAGCGTCAACCACCTCATAATAATGTATTTTCTATAATAAAAAAGTGGCAAACTATAAAAAATGAAAAGGCATTTTTAATATCACAGGCATTGTGGGCTCATTTCCAAAAGCACATATTGCCGGAATTTCTGAACGAGATTGCTTTAATTTTACCTTTATTGGGCACCGGGCACAATATTGGGCACCGCGCAAAATTTGGACACTCGCAATTAAATTATCAACTCATATGAATAGGCTCTTAATGAAAATTTCACTTAGTAACTACCACTAGTTACTATAGTTACTGTGACTATCAATCAATAACATCCTTTTAATATCATGAATGTGAAAGATTTTATTGATATTTTCACGCTAAAAAGGCTACTAATTTGTATTAATTATACAAATGGACTTCTTGTGTTGAATGTATTCTAGATGTTAACTGACAGAGCTTTTAAACCAAGCTTGTGCACTCATCCATATTAGATTTGTATCCAACTCGTATCCGATTTGGCCATCCTAGTAATTGTATGACAGCTTGTGCACCCATCTATATACGTTTCATACAGATTTTTTTGGATACGAATCTAATATGGATATGGATAAGTGCACAAAGCCCTAATAGAATGTTAATAGTTTAACTATTACCTACCTACTTGGAATCTACATACGAGTTCTTTTTCGAGGCTAAAAACCGCATCATTATAATATAATATTCCTTTCCAAAAATAAGGGTCAGAGCGTCTTATACATCTTTTTAAAATATTTCCAAAGCAAAAAAATATTCAATAACCAAGAAGTAATCTGCTAAAAGTAACCTTATCTCCACAACGGCCCTGTTCGCAACAAACTTGCGTTTAATTTGCGTAATGGCCGAAGCAATAAGGTCGAAAATGCTCCTCCGATCAACCGTTCATTCATTACAGGTCGTTCCTCATTACCATTCATTAACAGGGAGTAATTTATACATACGGACGGTTCGGTAAATAAGTTTTAAGGATTTTTTTTTTACTCATAAAAGGTGATAATAAAATAATGAATGTAAACATGCTTTGGCCGTCCAAAGCATTTGAAAGATTTGAAGCATTAAAACTTTTAGTGTCACCACACTAATATATGTCCGTGCATATATTAGTGTGGTGACTCTAAATTGATGATATTTTTTTTTGTGGTATGGTTGAAGCTAAGATTCGGAATATACCCGGACTTTGTAATGACAAAAATTGTAAGTATCTCCGACGTATTATTACTGATCTTGGTCTCTGTTTAAGTGACACCATTTTACCAAATTAGACATATGTGTTTTGATATGGGGAACTATATTAACGTAGACATTATAATTCTCACATTAAAGGAAAGCAAGCTATAGGTATGCTTAGTAGGTTCTTATCACGCGGGAAAATAATTCTACATGCACCTACGATTTCTTATCTTATCTAGCCTACATAATCCCACTGCTGGGCAAAGGGTCTCTCTTCTCCTTCCATTTTCCCCTGTTTTGGACGTCAAGGTGCTAATCCTTGGAGAATGAGTGTAGCTCATCGCACCATCTGCGACGGGTCTTCCACGGCGTCGTCTTATGCACCTACAATTATGACATGTATTTTTGTTTTTATAGTCTTACGTGGTTTTGATGACCGAATTAAATTAATTGCCTATTTGCTTGTATAAAGTAACCAGAACAGATTAACCATGTCTCCCAACTTCCTTGAAAATGCGCACCGGCAACCAGTTGTCAACATTTACTTGAAAAGTTGGGGAGTTACTTCGGACTACTTTTTCCCCAACTTGGGATGCTTCTAATTAATTCTCCCGTTCGTTAATCGCGAACTTTTAATCCGGAACGAACTGGTTTTAACCGCCTAAATCGGAATTTCAGTATTCAAAGCAGGCTCCCCCAGGAGGATTAGATTTTTTGCTTTCTAGGTTATTTTGCAAGCCTTTTGAAGGGATCAAAAGTTCTTAAATGTGATAAGGTTGTATTATAGCTTTAAATTTTTGTTCGTTTGTATATTGATGATGATGCAATATGGAATATCTCGACAACGCTCTAACCAACACGCCGTCAGTGTGGCGGAGTTCTGATCCACAAAAAATTAAATCAAGTTTGCAAATCGAAAGGAAGTTCTTCCTAGCACCATATATTTTTAACAACAAACTGCTTGAATATCTACAAAGAAAAAAAGAAAAAGGCCGCAAGTATAATTTGTGTGATAGCCATCTTAGATCCCCCAAATCTGTGTCGTAATACTTAAAAAGCACAGTATTATAGATTCACCCATTATTTTCAATTCAGAATCTCTTTTAATTTCTCTTTTAAATTCCAAAATGGCGTCTTAAAAGTCTTAAATGAATTGTTCCGATTGTCCTGACTTTGCTCACTCCATTCTGCGTTGACAATCCCTTGACGTGTTTTATGTCTTAGAGTAAGTCATCAATTTAAATGAAAGTGGGCGAGGGCGCTGTGTGTTGGGAGAACTGTCAAAAATGACGTTAGTGGCGTTAGTTCTTTTTTTTTCTGATCAAAATCAAAATCTTTTTTTTTCTTTTTTATTTCTTGTTTTGTGGGTTTCGAGTCGATCGACCCGATAAATGCCAGTCAAAGATTTTGAACCACCTAATAGCACAGCCAAAAGGCCTCTGACATGGTTTGTAAATCAACCGCTATCGAAAACAACGACCGAGACAGACTGCTTATCGTACCCTCTGAAGCATGGAATCTTTTTTCTTTCAGGTAATTCAGCCTGCACTGTCCTAAAAAACTGGAGAAAATCCTAATGTGATAAGATAAATTAGCAAATATCAACTTTGTGTTCCCTACCAATCTGATAATCAAACCCAGGACCTCCGGATCAAGAACCCATCGCCCAGACCACTAGACCACAGAGGCAGTTGCCACGTTCACTTAAAGCCTTGTCTTGCTGTAAATTGCCTTCGTCCGGGACACGGCCGTTCCGCGGTCCCGAAAACGGGACGGGACAAATCCCGTTTTTCATTTCGGGACTCGTCCGCTTTTTGGTGTAATTGTTTTTGTGGAGTTAATTTTAAAGTGTTACATTGGATGTGATGGGATTTTTGGCGTTAGCACGGATTTGCATAACGAATAAGAAATGGAATGTTTCTGGGCTGAGAAAATTACTAATGATTTGTAGCAATAGATATATTTTCCAGTATCAAATCAGATTTAATATAAAATGCACAGAAAAAATCTTTATCGAAAACTCTCTTTTGATTTACCATTACAAAACTATGTTAGCCTGATAAAATATAGGTTAAGTGCATCGCAACCGAGGCATTATCTTTTCTTACGTCGCAGAATGTCCCTTGATACCAAAAGCCCATTATCAATAAAAAAAAACACAGGACTGTTTGTACAGCTTTTAAAACGCAAACAAAGTCAGAATCATCTTTCGCTGCCTCTCCCAAATCATCGATATTCTCGCAATATTTATATGGAACCCTCAAAAGACACGAGGTGCGCCTGAAACGGAGCTACGAACGATTCCGTTATTTATTTATCCGACAGAAATATTTTCCTTTGAAAGCAACATACCTACAGTGCTGCCAAAATTATTTAAACTTCTATCGATAGAATTCAAACTATCGACCTCAGTGTCTATCTTGCAGTTTGATTGTAGTCGAAAGTTAAAACGGTAGTTAAAAATCTTCTTACTTAAGGGTTATCACATTGTTTTATCTGAATACAAATGACGGAAGAAAAAATCGCCATACTTATAAATTTTCTTCCATAGAAATATCATTGTTGGAATAGGTAACCCCAAAATTGTAGGATATTTGCCGCTAAATATGAAATACACTGTGAGTTTGCGAGCACAATGCAAGACAATACAAGTTACTCGAACGTACAGATATACCTAAGCTGTAGATACTCATTATTGCAGCAGTAGCTCATTCTATTGAATTCTTCTGCAGTCTATTTTAAGCCGCCGGAAAAGGTAGGTAAGTAAGTACCTACTCTGATACCATACCGCACCACACACATCGTTCATATTTACCAACGATCTTTCCCATCACTACCAGTGAAGGCAGAAAGAAATGCTGGCGGAAAGGCAACAGGAAACTCTAAAGAAAGCCGCCCGACCGTGAACTAAGAGTACTTCATTACAAACTCGTGTGCCAAAACCCACGATAAATACTCATGAAGCCGTCTGCGAACATTCCTTGCATATTTGGCTGGGACGGAAATAAATAAGAGACGATATGCCGTCTCTCCATGCGCAGAAATCTTTCCAAGCATTTTAGTAAAATTTCGATCGCGAGATTTCAACTTCGAATGATTCCAGTATATTTGTACCGCGAACTGAATCTATCTAAACTGAGTTTTGCCGCGTTCCCGAACCCAAATAAATTCGGGACCAATCGAATATTTGTCAATTCATTGCACCACAATTGCACTACCCAATATTCAAATTTCGAACGTCGAGATAGAAAAATAAAATTTGACGTCGGCATTTGTTTTATTTTGGCGAAAGTAATTTTCTTTTTATGCCTTTCGTTTCTGTTTTCCGTCTCTGTCGTTCCGCATTCGAGTGAATGAGATGAATATCTTTAGAATTTTAGCCGGCAAAGAAAGGCGAACGTAAAACCACGTAAAACTTTATTTACGTTGACGTCTAGAATAGAAAGCGTATTGGAGAATGGAATTGATCTTTTATCGAATTGAAAATCAAGCGGAAACAATCGTAAATTTCATTTAAAATAAAATATATTCGAACAAGCGTACGAATTTGATTCCAATACGCCGAGTTATTTCTTTCTACGAATATTTCGAACTATAGAAAATATTATAAGATTTTTCTTGTAAAAAGTAATCAATCTGAAGAAAAACCATTTACAAACTTTAATATGCGAATTTTGATTCCAAAATTTGTTTGCCATCCAATAAAGAAAGTTCTCAACTCACACGCGTTGAAAATTAAGGCTCGTATTTATAAAACGCTCTCAAGATTGAGAGCAATATTAAGTGCGGATTTGACAGGTCGTTTTGTACTGAAATGACATTTCTGATACGAACTCAAACTCGCTGTCACTCTTGAGAGCTGATTATAAATACGGGCCTTAAACATTTTTTATACTACACCTATTCGGAAAGTATATTAGTTCTTACTTGAAAAAAGGGAAGAAAGTACGTAAATCCAAGCGAACGAATATGCGGGCGGCAAAAATATATGGGATTTACTTTCTCCCCTAGGGGAGAAAGTATTTTCTCCCCTCCTTTATTTTTTTTAAAATTCATAATTCAAAACTAGAAACAGGCGGATGCCAAAACACAAAAAGTTTGTATCTCGAAGCCCACAAAATGATACTGGCCACTTACATTTTTGGCAGTATGTCCTTAGCTTCATTTGCCTCTTTTATATTTTTAAGTAAAAAATATGGTAAAATCAACATGTCCGCGCGAATTCTTTTTAGTTCTTTGATTTATTTGACTTATTCAATGTAAATAAGGTTTTTAGTGTTTTCGATGTAATGTGTAATTGTATTTATTATGTGTTTTGTTTGTTTGTGTTCTGTTCGAATGGATGATGACACTTCAAATGTTCTTAAGATATCTTCTCATGTAAGTGATATCATTCTTTATTTTACAAGGATTTTTAATTATATTTTCCTCATAGGTGTAGTATAAAGCACTATGTATAACTCGGAAGAAAATGCGATTCCCAACTCGTGTGTATTGAGGCCCTCAGCTGCGCTTCGGGCCTCAAACTACACCCTCGTGGGAATCGGTCATGTTCTCCACTCGTTAAACAATGTACTATTTCTTGGCCGGAGGGAGGAGGAAAATTTCACATTGCTTTTAATTATTTCCAAAAGTAATCTTCAAGTTATTATTGGAATAATCGCGTGTATTTAAGAAGGTTGTTACTTTGTCATTAAAGTCAACTTGGCTACGCTGGAGGCGATTTCAGAATTATAATGGACTGTAGACTTTGAGCATAAGAATGGATAACTGTCCAGAGACAAGGCTTCATACCACTGCGCTAAGATACCACACTAATACATAAATGCGCACAAATATGAGTTGCTGTGGCATTGCGTACTACATTACACGCTGAGTGACGCAATAGAGTACACATTCCTACATACGATGCATGTCTTTAGTTGTGTGCCTATCACACCGTGCTGGTATGAAGTTTTTTTCAATACGGTTTCTTATTCTTGTGCTTTAGCTAGAGAATTGTAAGTTCATTTTGCTCCTAAAACTGAGTCGCTCAGAAATGATCGATTGACGTTTGTTACACAGCAACAAGGTTTATTTTTGCAAGTAGAAGTAGATATATGTTTGCGGTGGATATGACAGTCATTGGGATGACTTGATGATTTAATAATTCCGGTGGAAATGTATAAAAATTAAGAATTCTAAGAAAATACCTAAGACAGCTTTTTAATATAGATAGAACAATGACAGCGCACAAACAGATGGAGCTTTCGAACGCGTGTTCAAAAGCTCTTTAGCGCCGACAATAAAAAAACGTGTGTAAAACAAACTTGCTCATTTCATTTGTTTTGTACAGCAGCTAAGTGGGAACAGCCTGAGTACAATTTAGCTTAATGAACAAGTTCACTTAAGCACAGCTGTAATTGGAGTCAAAAACTTAAATTGTTGGTAATTAAGGGCGAGCCAAGTTTCGACTTCCCACGTTTGTGATCACATATTCATGAGTGAGACTTATGCTTCCGTCCGTGTATGGTGAGAGGCGACGTTTTGGTTCCATTGCTGTCTTGAGAAGCTATTGTTTTTGTCACTAAAATTACAAACTAGATTTCTTACTTCATACGCAACAACGGTTTCCTTCAAGTTTAAATGTGTGCGTGCGTGCACATGTTTTCTGCGAGCTAAATCACTCACCACGGTAGGGCACGAATTCAGCGCGGGGGTGGGAGTGTGCGTTCTTTAGCGCTAGCTAATATTTATTGTATTGATATTATTCTTTGCCATAAGTAATCCTTCACTACGCTTTTAATGGGAGTGATCGACCCTTGTGTAAGCTGTCTGTTTCATTATAAAAACAACTTTTATTACCCAGTAATCAACACACTCTACACTACAAGGTATACAATTATCACCAACGTCCTTTAACGATTATTTTCTACGAAGTCGAGGTCATTCTCAAGAATGTACCTGTTAAAAGCTACGGTGATCGATTGTACTAAATGAACGACTGTTGACGTATTATTATAGGTAGGACTTTAGTAAAATATTAATACCGCTTTCTAGAACCTACATAGAACAGCCAGTGCTTTTCCTAAAAAAAACTTTTAGGTAGGTATTTTTTATAAATATAAATAAATAAGATTTAAATAGGTACAGCAACATTGGAAGACGTTAATCAATTTTAGTTTATTAGGTATCTGAGTATGTAGGAAATATTCATAGTCTTATGCTTTAATTTTTAACTTAGATTTGGAAACGATTGTACTAATAGTGTAAAATTATCCGCTGATCTACTTGATGTTAAAAATTCCAATAAATAAATAGTTAAAAAACACAACATCAGTCACAAATGATGCATATTTAACAAACACGAACGATTACGCTGTATGTACAGAAATAAATTCATGTGAATAATGCCTGCCTACTGCTGAATGTTTCTTGAGTGAACTTCCAAATTTATTTTAGTAGAATTTGCGGCTTCATTACGCGGTGTAGATGTGGAATTTCTTTGAACATATTGTTAAGGTTTTTAATGATTTATATAAGTTGGTACGCGATGAGGTTTACAAATAAAAGAAACATAACCACTTAGTAGGTTGTTGGTAGGTTCAACACATTCTTTCCGACAATCAAGCGAGAATCAACCTGCATTGTCCTAGCTAAATTATAAATATTTAAGTAGAAATTGACGACATATCCGAATTGTTCTTAGCCAAAGTTTTCTTAATTTTCCGTACGGCCGGCGGCCTGTTCTAAAACCACCATAAAAACTGCTGCTGCACCTGTCCGTACAACGATTTGGCCCCACTTCGGGCGCCAAGCGGAATAAACTTGCAAATCTGCGCGGCGTTCACTTCCAATTGGAGTTTAATTAATTAAATCGGGTAGTTGAGAGTAAATAACATAATGAAGTATTTTTTCATTCTTCTGCTTCTGCTTTCATGTTGGTTGGTGAGTTGATGACCGACCCAACAAACCCTAATGTCAGATTTTTAAAATTTAACTTGTTATTTGAATCTAGCACTCGGAGAATCAGTCTGCATTGCCCTTAGGTACCTAAACGTCAAATTTTTGACGAAATACTTATTGAAATTAAAATATCCTGACCCAAAATTATAATTTTGCGTTTAGCCTGTACTAAAACCGCCATCAAAATTACGCCTGTTCGTACTACAATTTGGCCGTCATTTGGCCCCACTCCGGGCGCCAAGCGGAATAAACTTGCAAATCTGCGCGGCGTTCAGTTCCACTTGGAGTTTAATTAAATCGGATAGTTGCGGTCCTTTGTCTAACTTACGTTATGTGGGATTGTCGCCTTGTCGCTTTTATGTGGCCGTATTTCTTAGGGAAATTGTAAAACTACATACCTTAGCAAATTGCTTTAATGTGAATGTGCCGCGTGTTGAGGTTCCGTGAAATAGTTTACGTTCCCATGCTTAAATCGTTTGGTGTCATGGCAACCCAGAACGTTTAATGGAAATTTTACTTTGTGGTCTAGTTATCTGAACACTTGGCTATCGATCTGAAGGTAATATTTTCTATAACAGCTCAGATATTTTAACGTAGTGAAGTTGTTCTAAGGTTGGTAAGGAAATTTCTCTGCTCTACTGCTAGAGGTTGCCGATTCGATTCTCAATCTTAGGTACATGATGAACGCTGAAGAGCAGCGTATCTGCATACGCTGCCAAGGCTGTACATGTTGTCAAACATAACCGTACATCTTCTACCAACAACCAAGACGATTTACTGTAGAGTGCCGTCATATGTGCCAGACGAGAGTTGTGACGTCACGAGTGGTGTGCAAACATCAAGAGGTTTAGGAAACGTTTGTACTGTACCGATGTAAGACATTGTAGGAGATGTAAACACAAAGACGACGGGAACAGACTGACTTTAGTAATTATATTTCGAGGGCCGAGATATTAGATAAATACATATCTATGTAAAGTTCAAATCAAGCCCGGATGGTGTAGTGGATAGGGCCGCGGCCTTCTGTGCAGAAGGTCGTGGTTCGAATCCCAACACGTACCAATGTGTTTTTCGGTTTTCTAATTCATATGTACGTTTATTCGGCGCTTTTACGGTGAAGGAAAACATCGTGAGGAAACCTGCACACACCTACGAAGAAATTCAAAGGTTGTGTAACCTAATCTAGGATTGGGTCTGGTTTCCCTTCTGGGTTGCGGAGGTCAGATGGCAGTCGCTCTGTGTAAAAACCAGTACCCCCGTTCAATCCCCTAGATTAGGTAGCCGACCCCGTGAAATACGGGAAAAAGTCTAGGAACATGATGACATATCTATGTAAAGTTAGGCTCAAAGGAGGTAGATAGAGCGATGTTTTCGCAGCGTCAGAGAGTGGATTTAGTGAATTTCTGTAGATTATGATTGTCAGCGAATCGCCTGGAAAATATGTATAAAAATAAAATAAAATGTTTATCAACTCATCGTTAAAAGTTCTCTGCATGAAAGAGAAGCAGCTGAATCATTCTTTGTTTTTGGCAGTCCTAGTCTTGTACGAGAATTTAAATTCATCAACCAAATTAAATGCCAGTATAAATATCGCTCTAAATATATTTACCGTGAACACAGTTTTCATTCCACCCTCAGATAGAATTTAATCTGACGGAGTTGGCTTTTATTCGCCCGCCGAGCATTGTCGCCGGCGCTTACCCAAATTAAAGGTAAACTAATTCCACGAATGGAAGCCCGCGAGATGCGACATTTCAAATATATATTTTATGTTATGTTTATGTAATATTGCTCAGCCTGGCAACACTTCAATGGAAGGTCCAGTAAAGAACAAATTTGAGGTGGAATTATCTATCTTCTACTAGTTATAGGCAAACATGAAAAAACCTTCTGAATAAATAAAATAAAAACCAAATCGGCCACTTCATTGTAGCTCTACACAGAATTTTTTTAAATACTGCGTCGATATTTCTAAACTATGTACCTATTGAGATATTTTGTCATGCGATTTAAAAAAAAAGTCGTACTAGAACACTAATATTCTATTGTATACCACGGGACTTTTTGCGGTTGAAATGTAGGTAACTAAATACAAATAATTTTGTCAATTTTTCTGACACAATCACTCTTTGCTCAGCTTAATTTAAAATGTAATAAAATAAACAAATTACTAACAACACAGTATGTACAGTACCGACTCAATAAAATATCCTTTCGTATAAATAACAGCAAAGAAATAAGTTTTCAAGTTTGAGTGTTATAAAAACGCGACAAACTCATAAAACAAAGACCCATATTGAAAAGGGCGACATAACTTTGTAGCAATGTTATTTATTTCTTTCCTATTGTTCTATGAAAGTTTCTTCCAAGGCAATAGCAAAAAGGAAAGTTATCTTATTCAAGGATGGATAAAAACTATATTATTTACGGCTTTTCTGGGGCTTTTCTGTCGTATTGATAAAGGGATGGAACTCTTAGTAGCGAGCGTGGGTAGTTTTCAACATTTATCAGAATCGTTACAGGAAAAGCAGATTTCGTAGAAATACTGTCACAGTTGTTGCAATAGATTAATTATCATAAAATAAATTAGCACGAGATTATTCACAGAAAGCAAAGTGAATCGAACGGTGACCTAGTAATTAGAGATGATGGGATTTTTTTTTGTAAATAAAATGCTGGACTGGGAGCGATAGAAAAACATTGATGTTCCAGTAGTCTTTCTCTTGGCTTCTTGCTGTAGAAGTCAGCAAAAGGGATTCGAGAGTTATAGTGTGTTGTAATTTAGGAGAGAGGATGACAACCTGTCACTATAAATTAGCGATACCCATTTCTATCTAAAATTGTCAATGCCCTCAATGTTTGTCAGACGAGGCATTTTACGCTCTGCCTACCCCGTAATGGATAAAGGCGTGGCTTTATGTATGTATAAAATGTTTTTTTTTATGTCCATGTGCGTGTGTGTATATTGACCCCTTTTTGTGCAAAGAATATGCTTAACATCACAACACCACACATAACCTACAACAATAAGACAAAGGCGTTCAAACGTGCATATAAACAGCTATCGTACGAACACCCACTGCGAACTATCCACATTATCTTGCTGATATATTGGACCCAGCGATTGTAGGTGTTTGGTTCAAAGTTCGGGACCACTCCATTTGTCCTGTGTTTCGATAACGGGATAGTTACCTCTGGTTTGTTATTCGGATAGGAAATGGTTGGAATAGGAGTAAACCAATACGTTCGGTCGTTGATTTGTTTGGCTGGTTGGTTGTGTGGGCAAGTCTCAAATAGAATGAAGTAATCCGAGTAATCCTAACATGTGGAAAAAATCAGAAGGTACCTTATTCAGAAGCTTTTGTACGTAGTATATTATTCTCCATAGCACTAGCGGACCTAAAAAAAATTTCCGTCATACAAATCTATGTTTAGAGAAAAATATCTCATACTCACGGGTTTTTACCACAATTTAGGTATACAACGTGTAACAGAAAGGGTATATGCATCGAGAAATGTGTGAATCTACCTATGAAACTGAACAACTTTTCCTTAGGAACATAGGTCGAAATACGAAAAAAAAATTGTGACCTCTCATACAAAATGCATCAGCTAATAGCGTATGGGAAGTCATTTTTTTTTTTCGTATTTCGACCTATGTTCCTTAGGGAAAGTTGTTCAGTTTCGTGGGTAGATTTACACATTTCTCGATGCATATACCCTTTCTGTTACACGTTGTATAAACTCCTGTATCATAATAATTATAAGTAAAAATTTTCTTCCTCTCATTTCTAAGTCAATATTTTCCACTATGGGCAACAAAGGTAGCCTTCACTTTTTTATATCATGTAGTAAAGTTCAGAAGTATCGGATAAAGGGGAGATAACGTCGTGTTCGCTGTTTAGCCGTGTTTCCGAGTGCACGCTGTTAGGAACAAGGAAAAGTGCAGGTTATTACAAAGTTAGACCGCTTGTACTCGATACTGACGCTGAAGTTTAAACTTTGTAGAATACCATACTCAGGTAATCACTGTAGTCAATTTAGTATTTTTAACCGACTTCCAAAAAGGAGGAGGTTCTTAATTAAGCTGTAAGTTTTTTATGAACTTTAATTCTTTTTCTATTGACGTGGTTGAGACAACTAAAATCCGATGAAACCTGTCGAAAACCCGAATACAATATAGAATAATCTTTATTGCTGGACTCTGCATTGTAAACTCGAATATCGACAAAAAGAATTATTCGTTGTCAGACCTGACAAGTAGTAAAAATTTCGTCATGGTAAATTATTTCCGGGAATTAATAATATTTTAATTACAAGGAAAACTTCCTTTCGGATATTCGTGAAAAGCAAATAATTACATAGTTTTAAAACACCACGCAATTTTAAGCAAAAACAGGTGACGACGGTGTTCATATAAATATTTTTCCTCAAAAACAATGAAAATAATAGTGTATTTTCACCATATTATGCTAATACTATATTTTTCTATTTCCCAAAATGTCTACTCCAAAACTGGGTAGATTTCTTCGACGGCCCAGATTAAACCAATATATCGTGGCAATAAACCCCTTTAACCATAGAAAATTGCACAAAATTAGTATATTCAAAGCCGTCAGTAAGAATAAGCGGGGTATTTCCATAATTGAGCGAAAGCCATGGCTAACACCATGGTGTTTGTTCCGTATAAAACAAATTTATGATAGCGATTTACACAGCGCTCCCTCTTATCGGTAATCGCACACAGGCTGACTGAAATGCCTTGCGGATTGTAGAATTAAAAAAAAAAAATTATGTATATTTTGTATATTTTAACATTATAATTTAGCCAATAGGATTTTCAGTTATCAATAGACGAACTACATAGATTCAACTGGTAATGGAACTAACAGGTACTGTGGCAGGTCTAACATATTTCCGTATTTTCTGATTCTGATTCTGAAGAACGCAGGGCCAACGAAGTAGGTTTCAGGGTTAAAAGTAGTAAGATTCTAACATAAATTGGCATAGATAAATTGACCATCTGTAAGCAAGTTAGAGACAAACCTGGAAAGCCTAACAAAATAGTGTGCTCGAATATCTGTCGTGTGGAGTCTAATTGCTTTTCAGTCTAACATCTCAGTCTAGCCTGAGAATTTCAGAATTTGCTGGATTGGATCCAATCTGGTGCCAAAGCAATACGTTACGTATGAAATTTCACACGAATTGATCGTCATAACACGCAGGTACGTATCAGTACGAGTATATTTGACAATAGAGATACCTAGTGCTATAGAACAATCAGAAGATTCGATTCAAAGAAACTAAGACCAAGCATTGAGTACTTAAGCTCTCTCTATTCATCATGCCTGTATCAGTCCACTGCTGGACATAGGTCTCTCCCATGGCACGCCACTCAGCTCGGTCTTCAGCCGTTCTCATCCAATTTCTGGCCGCTTTCTTACGAATATCATCGCCGCACCTAGTTTTACACTACGTTTGCCGACAGGAACTATGCTATACTTCGTTCCTACTTGTAATAAAATAAAATATACTATGCTCTCTCTATTATCTTTATCTAATAAAAAAAAGTAACTCAACATTTTTAAACAGAATCTTTAAATAATAAGTATATCATGAATTCTGCTCAACTCGACAGCATTTTACAATGGTATTAGTCTCATGGCACAATAAATACAAATATATTCATCCCATAAGCGGCATAAGACATAAAACGGAATCACGTATGCAAGAAAATAAAAAGAAATAAACTCCTTGAAAGCCTTAGGGACGTAGCACATTAACCAGTCAAGGAAAGACAAGTCAGAATTTTATTTCAATTACGCGAAATCGAAGAATACTGAATTTAAATAAGGAAAAGCTATAGCTAAGCCTTACATATGGTTGGGCGTACAGACACAATGTCCATGTGTGCGTAACTACAGGTTTACTATGCCGAACTCACATTAGGGCCCGTATTTATAATCAGCTCTCCAGAGTGACAGCGGGTTTGAGTTCGTATCAGATATGTCATTTCAGTACAAAACGGCCTGTCAAATCCATCTTAATATTGCTCTCAATCTTGAGATCGCTTTATAAATACGACCCTAAGGTAATAAATGTGCGTGTAGTGTAAATATATTTACACATACAAATTATACAACTACCTCGTGTATGTACTTATAGTAAACATAAAAAAGTTACAACTCGGTAAACCATCGTCACCGGCACGTGTGAGTGAGGGCGGTAGGTCTTTGATGTCCCCTTTTCCGTAATCCACGTTTTCTTTCTTGGCAAAACCCGAAGATAATCCGATTGGGAGAGATCCCGGTATCTCCGATTTGGAAAGATCCCGGGATCTCGGTATCGCTCGCTGTTCTCTCTTCGGCAAACAGTCGAAGAGTGCGTTGATGGAAGATTAAATAAAACAGGTATTCGATACATTTCGATATTTGAATTTTATTGTATTTAGAACGATTTGTCTTGAATATTTTTGCTTTTAATATTAACTCTACATTCCCCAGTGGTTTCCGTTTGATGTCTTTGCCATGGAAAGATGATAATTTTATGTAGTAAAATATTGCATTTTTGACTTTCTTTAGGCATTCAACCACCTCTGTATAGAAATCACAGTATTTCCTGAGAAGCGTGTTTTAATTTTATACGTTTTTCGAAAACACTTTTATCCACAAGAGTATATTTCCTTGACATAAATTGAAAATGCCCTAAACATAATTAAATTACTTTTCTTTGCCTACTAAAATATCTTATCATTAAAAACACATTTATTCTTGAATATTTAACAATATTAGTCACGACAAGGAGGTTGACAATTTGACATTAATTGATCATGTCAAAGTCTATCGTTATTAAAAGGAACTTCCGTCATTATTATAATTAAGTTGTTAAAAAATGGATCATCAATTTTAAAAGGTAGGTATTGTCCCAATTTTAGGCACAAACGATGAACAAAATACACACAGTTTTTTTTTTGTTCAGAACCAGTTCCTTTGTCAAATTCATTATAAGGATTAATCTTAAATAAATATTTTTTTCTAATAGGAGTAAATGATATTTTCATTTCGAGTCGTGGTCTTCTTGAAACAAGAATATTGAATAAAACTAGACTTCATTTCTATAATCAATAAATGTTCGTAATTAGTCAAAGATTTTCAATTATCTGTTAACGTTAAAAAAAAAACTTTTATAATACCAAATAAATTACTAAAGTAATGTTGAAGCATAAAGACGACCTTCGCTGCCAAAAATCCTTCAAGAACTCACTCACATAATTAATAATCAAAAGAAAACAAATTCGATTACAAAAAGTGACAAAAATATGATGTTATTAAAATTAATGCTTGTTGGTAAAGACATAAAATCAAACATAGAATATTGATCCTGAGACCTTTAATTAACAATTTCAGTCCAGCTAAAATGACAAAAAATAACAACAAAAACTAGCGAGTACAATCGCGAGGAAAATACAGAGAAACTGCCCGAGTTCCGGCCGACCACGCTTCACGTATACGTTGAATAATTACCTAATAAATCTGCCAAAACATCAGCCAATTAGTCGAGTCCATTACGAGTTTACAATTTTCTTTTGCAACCCATTACTGTACTGTTTATCTTCATTAGTGTGCATCTAATCTGGGAAACCTTTTACCTTCCACCTGGACGTGTCAAGGAAACGGTGATAAATAAAGGGCTACTTTTTTTCTTTGCCTGTTGCTGTTTTAAAAATCTTGTTGGATTCATTCTTGGTGGTTCTTTTTTGACTAGTACGAAGGTTATTTGAAATTAAGTAGTATTCTTTCATAAATAACGGTAGATAAATCGTAGAATAGCGGCAAGAATTTTCTGTTAATTGAGATAAATGATTTATTTGGTATATTATGTCGAAATTGAATGATTTTTTAATCAGAAGCTTTTCGTCGTGAATAGTGCAATTTTGACCAAGAACACGCGGCTAACCATAGGTATAAACATTAAATAGAAGTCGTCAAAGCGTATATAGAAGAGACTGATCTTACACCAGCGGATGCCGAAGACCGCGCAAAGTGGAGTAGGAAAAGTCGGAAGAACGAAAAGAATATAACAATTTTGAACTCAACTGTACAAATATAAGGTTCGAAATTCAAACTCCATAAGTATGTTCCATTTATTACTGGCAGTTTAGTTTTAACCAACCAAACAGTTATACCGTGCTTCCCGAACATAACTTTCTATAGAGTTTGGTTAAACTGAGGGTTGGAAGTTATTTAAATTTAATTGGCTCCTCTTGTGCCAATATTTGGCATTGGCTTCGATTTGAATATGGTTCAGTAAACGAGTTGAATAGTTTCTGTATTTACGACTGTAAGAAAACCGTACAACTCGTTATGAGGTATCTTTCCTTCCATCTCTTACCGGATTCATAGGCCCGTATTTATAATCAGCTCTCAAGAGTGACAGCGAGTTTGAGTTCGTATTATAAATTTCATTCCAGTACAAAATAACCTGTCAAATCCGCACTCAATATTGCTCTCAATCTTGAGAGCGCTTTATAAATACGAGCCTTAGTAGTGAACAACAAATGAATCCATGTCACTATGAATGATGTGTTACTCTTGTCTACAACATAATTCTAAGGTTTCAAGTATATAAAATTTGACAGTAATGTAGAAAGAAAGAAAGCAAAAATGAATGTACCTTACTATGTTATAGGCACAAAATACTTATAACCTCGTAAAAAATCGGCAAAACAAGAGTAAAGAATTTTTGTGTATCTATATTTTTTTTCTATTTCCATAACAACCTTGTAAATCCGTAATGAGAAACCCGACTCTTTACAATTATTAATTATAAAAACAATGTTGTACATTGTTAAAAACAAACAATATTCCATCTCTAAATTAAAATTCAAAATAAAGCGTAACATAGTATCAGTTTCAAAGTATTATGAAATTTATTTTTGTATTTAGGAGGTTGGATTTCGGGGGTCCCCCGAGGCTATAATGGAGGGTATAGGGGAACCCCCTAATTGCCGGAATAGACGTACCTTGGCCTCTGCGGTTTAACCTTTGGTTAGGTTGCTATGATTTTGGTGTTTCACTCCTATGATTATTGTTATACACACAGATATAAGTACAACAATATTTACACTATATATATCTTTGCAACTACGTTTACGAGTACAATAATGTAGCAATGTTAAAATTATTGTAAAAGTTATAATTAAGTCGTATAAGTAAATTGTATACCATAATGATTATCATTTAATTTAAGTATTCTTCTTATAGAGTTATTATTATTAGTTATTATGTTTGGAATATTTTATAGAATGTAATATGTAATATTTAATTAACAACCATGCCTCTGTATTTAAGACACATTCTTTGCAGTGCCCTAACAGGATTTCATGTTTGATACCAAATAATGTTATAACACCTACTTATTACCACATGAAAGCAATTAAGCGATCATGATTATTACTTAAGGTCGACCAATATTCACTCTAGATCGACAAAACTGTATCTGTCGTGTCGACCTAATTCGATGTGAGGTCGACTCACTTTATAGCGACCTCATTTTTGATCGACACACTTAGGGCAGCAACATACCTGCGCGACCTATCATCATAAATTTAGGCTCGTATTTATAAAGCGATCTCAAGATTGAGAGCAATATTAAGTAAGGATTTGACAGCCCGTTTTGTACTGAAATGACATTTCTGATACGAATTCTATCTAGCTGTCACTCTTGAGAGCTGATTATAAATACGGGCCTTAAGAGTTTTGCTCTTGTCGGTGGAGTAATCGCCAACTTTCTCAGGATTCAGCCTAGTCTTTAACCTCTCTATACGACGCGACCTATAAATTGTAATAATTAAAACTCTCTTTTCTCTCTACTTTTACAATACTCCTGGAAAAAGAAACACCTGGTACCTTTACTTAGTTACTCGACAAGACAAGACACAGCCTTATTTCAAACAATTTTAATCATCCTTCATATATCGTTCTCAAATTTGAAATACATTTATTTATACGGACTTTTAGACTGCAAATCGTTGTAACGAATAAATTCCAAAACAGATTATCTCTAAATCTCCCAGCTCAAAATAAAACGAATCCAACAAATCGTAAAACTGGAATGATGTTATCAAGCTTTCAAACGTCTCAAACCTCTGGAGGACACGTCTTTCTACATTCTAAGCTAGAACTGCACTATTCTTTAACTATTTAGAAAGTAGACATCTTAAACTTTGAAATTGACATCTATCTGCTAAGAAACAAAGTCTAGTTTTGCGTGTGCTCAAAGTTCTTTGTTACTCAGTCTTGTGCATATTGAGAGCGCTGGGGAGTTCTCGTGACGTGCAGAAACAAAGTCCCGTGTCTAAGGAGCATGAGAAAACAGTTAAACTAGTTTTGTTGTGATAGTATTAAGTACCTGGCGTGTTGAGTGCTTTTCATGTACTTAACGTACTAGGGCCCGTATTTATAATCAGCTCTCAAGAGTGACAGCGAGTTTGAGTTCGTATCAGAAATGTCATTCCAGTACAAAATTACCTGTCAAATCCGCACTCAATATTGCTCTCAATCTTGAGATTGCTTTATAAATACGAGCCTTAGTAATGTTATGCTTAGATATTAGTAAGGTGTGATACGCATTTTTAACCCTCTGCGTGTTTCAGGTGTCTATAAGCAACGGTGCCCAAGCAACATGAGAAAATAAAACAGAACAATACTTATGGTGCCCAGGCAGAATATAATTACACCCTATAATGCTTTCGAGGATGGAGGAGAAGAACATCTTGCACTGCGCGCCCGGTGCGCGCTCACCAGTTCGCCTGCCAAGGATGGCGAGTATAATATATTTAGGTACTTCGGCTAGGGAAAGGAGAACCCAGTTTTAATAGAGTAGCAGTACCTATTTAGCTTTAATGACAAACTCAAATGATACAAAAGTATCTGAAATTTTTTGTAAAACAATAGAAAATTGTTACTTAATTTCTCCTGGATAGTTTTATAACGAAATAAAAAATCTGCATCGTTTAATTGTTCCCATTATCCCTCATCATACACGAAAAACGCAAACGGCTCAAGGTTCGAGCATCGAAAAGTAAATAGGTAAATAAGCACACAGCCACTTTTCAAGGGTCTAACAAATTTAAATTAATGAGGACGGTAATGAGAGCAGAAACAATTGCCGACACGGAAACCCGGTATCAAACAAACAGATGGGTATAACGTGGGTATAACCGGGTAAAATGCGGGTAGGAAAGTACCCGGTTTTATATTGGATTACCCAATTAATTCCGTGTAATCGTTTCCCTAACTAATTAATATCCCACTCCATACGCGGATTGAAATTTAATAGTTTGCACAATGAGTGAAGTTTAACAATGTTTTACTTGAGGTAATAAATTGTGCGATGCCAACGTGTTTTGCGGCCGACAAACTGCTTTTTCTTTGCCATCTAAAAGAAATTCAAATTTAGTAACAGCAAAACATTATTAAGTTATAACCTGCTGCTTAGGACCCTTTGCCAAGTCGCAAAGAAAAATAAGTTTATGGGCCGCAAAACAAGTTGGAAGTTAGTGTCCAACGCAAAGTTAATACAAAGCGCAGAGCTGAAAACTGTAATTTTGTAGAAATAATTTTCACTGTAACTACTTTCCTTATCGAAATAGAGATTCTGCTTCCAAAACATACAGTTCAATTTTTAATAATAGACAGTAATTTATTAATTACTTGATCTGAATCTGTTATGTAAAGATGGCCTAAGCTACTTCATGAGAATTGAAAAATTGTGACATCAGGAATACAAGGTAAGTTCCCAAACTAACTTAACCTGATATCTATACGCTTAGCATAAAAAAAAACTCAACGCATCCTACCGACTGCGCCACAAAAGCTCATAAACAAAGAAACACGGCGTCTCCTCGTTCGGCATACTGAGTAGGACCCGTAGAGGACTGTAAACGTGTTTTATAACGAATTTTATGTCACCGGTGCACTGGCTTGTTAGAATGCAGCAGAGGTAATGCCGACTTCTTCAACGAGAGGTGATACGTATTTCAAATGGCATCTTGAATAAATATAATACAAATAGTGAGACAGCTTCTATGCTGAACTGGTGATAGAAAAACATAGAATGTTCCAGCTGTTTCTTTTCCCAGGTATATTGTAGAAGTCAGTAGAGGGGACGAGGGAGGGATTCAATGTATAGATGATGGGTTAAGAACCTATCACTGTTAATAGCAATACACAGTGTGTTCTTTCTAAAATAACCCTTAAAACTTGCCAGACGTGGCGGAAATGCCGTTTAAAAAAAAAATAACGCAAGAAAAATTACAAGTGCATTTATAATCTGGCACTAAAACCTAAGTAGGTTTAACCTTTTCGTAGACGTTTTGCCGGCCCCATAAGGGATACAGGCGTGACTATATAATGTATGTGTGTATGGGAAAAATTATTTTGTTTCTGTCTGTTTTTTTGTCAAAGAATACAAAACCACAGACCTGACACATCCACCTATATTTCAACATCAACGGTTATAGCTAAATGCGAACAGCAAATAGTCGGTTCTAACGCGTGGATTGAAACAAATCGCGTCAAAGCTGGCCCAGTCAGGGTTATTTATCAGCTCACTCGTGCGGAACGCAGCTCTAGGTATTATGCTTAGGTAGGTACGTACCTATTCGTAGGCATAATAACTACAGGTAGTTGGCTAATCTGTTTTATCAGTCTCTCTTTGACAATATAGGTATGAACCAAGATATAAGCCAACTCTTTAGCAGCAACGAGTCAAAACTAGGTAGTTATCTTATGGTGCAACAAACATTTTTAGCAAAAAAATAGGTCGAAAAAATATTTTGCTCTGATACAAAATCAGATGATCTAGTCATTATGAGACGTACGCTATAATGTAAAAGTTTTTATTTCGAAAGACAAAATTAGTTGTTTTCTTTCTGCACTTTCGCAATAAATTCTCACAATACATTCGCCCTTAAGATAGTATGGGGCCACCTAAGCGCTTGTATAAAATAAATCTTAATACAAGTCTCTCAGCAACTGACAATAAGTCTTCATGAGGGAAAGACTATATTAATTCATTACTACGACAGCGTACATTAATGTAGCTTCCAGGTGAACTAAATAATTCAGAGACGAGCCGAAAGTGGGTGCGAGAAACCTGTGAGTATGGGAATAGCTCACAACCGACGGTTCTTAAACTGTTGTGGAAACTGCCAACTTATAAACGTAAATTTGCCTTTTTTGCCTCCGTGTAATAGTTATATGAAAGAGTATTATAGTAAACGTAACCTTATGATAATGCCCCGTATACTGCCAGGTTAGAATAGCATCACCCCATAACTTCCTGCGGGTGTCGAAAGGCGACTAAGGGATAAATCCAGGGAATGGGCAGCAGCGTTCCCTGTGAATGGAAAACTTCTACTGCGCTCACCAACCCGCCTGCCAAGCGTGGTGAGTATGGCATACACCCCCAATTTTGGGGAGGCCCATGTCCAGCAGTGGACTGTTGTGGCTGATGATGATGATGATGGTGACAAAAGAGTATTATACAACGTAAGATTATAGAAACTAAGTATTATATCAAGTAAACGTTATGTCAAATTAGCGTGAAATGAAAATAGATATTTTGTTTATGTCAAATGAAACGTATACATAAAAAACATCTTATTGCACGTCAAAGCTTTGGAATCCGTGGAATATTTGTCGAGCGCAGTTCACTAGCAATATCGAACTTCGAGTCTGAGTTATAAATTATGTACTCCACTATCTGAACGGTACTTCAAACGGAGAAAATTAAAAAGTTTTTGATATACGAACCTAGAAAATAGCTCTATTTAAATCTTTGTCATTTGTAGGCGTTGTTTATGTATACTTCTGTACTAATATTATACTTAGGTACTTAAAGAGGAATGTTTTTTTTTTAAATATTTGTCAGAATTAAACCCAAACGCTACTGGACCGATTTCAAAAATTCTTTCGCCATTAGAAAGCTACGTTCACCCTGAGTAACACCAGGCTATTTTTTACTGCGAGAAAACACATGATTCCCACGGGAAAACTTATTAAGCCATCGGAAAAGCTACAGCGCAAAAAGCTAGACTGTATAATAACTAAATAATATAACATTATATATAGTACATCCATTTTAGAAACTCAGACAGGGTTTATCTGGTCGATCGACTCAAAGCCCAAGCGACAAGAAGAATAACATTTTTCGCAAAAGTTTACTACTGAATACGGGAAAAGTTTTTTTTTTTATATATATTAAAGAACATACGCCATAATATTAACTAACGCATTCATACATGCAATGCATGATATATTCCCGACATTTATGCCTTTTAATTAAGAATGCAACAGAAAATTGTGATTTCCTAGAAACATTAATATTCTTTATTCTTGTACCTTCTATGCCGTGGCAGATGTATAAAAGCGTCGTGAATAAACTAATAAAAAATGCTTTGAAAACATGTGCTCTCTAGTATTAATTAATTATTTATCTAAAAAGTTAAAATACCAAAACAAATCGAAGGCAAATGAATCGCTAAATCGAATTTGTTTATAGCACAAATTAATTACAGCTTTCACCTCTCGAAATTAATTAATTATTCGGATTTGGATAATGGCTGGCGAGTGTGGCGCTGGCTAAATTATATGGTTCAGAAATGACTCGGCAAAAAATGCTAGTTTTTATTTCATTTGAAATTGCATTTGCTTTTGACCTTAGCTTAGCTTAGGTTAATACCTACGACAGATACTGAGTCGACAATAGAACGTGTTTAATAATTTTGAAATCCACCATAAAAAATCATAATATGAAAAAAAAAAAACTCATGTCAGTCAGACTGTTTCTAGCATAAAATAGCGGAAAATCTGCCCGCGTGAAATGCTCGGTATAAAAATCGTCAACTGTATGATAAGCAATGAGTGGGCATCACCATTTCGGACTACGCTTGCCATTCAGCCTGCTAAGCATGGCGAGTAAAAAAGTACTTTTAAAAAGTCTCTGACATCGGTTACCGCAAAATACGTGTGCCCACAAAACACAACGCTTTAGATTCCCCAATGATAATGTGTAATTTTGCTTTTTGCTATCAATTAACCTGAACCCGCAAACAATTTAAACAAAAACTCGAAATGCGGGCGTAGTAAAGTTTAAATAAATATTCACTCTACACCTCTTTGATGTGGTGGAATCGTATGAAACATTAAGTGAATGAATTAATACCGGTGAAATGTTATTTAAATAAAGGTAAGTACGAAATATTATTACGAGGAAAGGTTTTATTTATTTATTTATTTATTTATTTAACAATTCTTGGTTCTTCTTCTTGGGTTCATTATTAATTCTGTCTAACATTAAGAAATATCTAATAATAAAATTTGCGTGTACTCATGGGAATCGAGCCGAAGGCCTCCGGATTGGCAGCCCTAAGCTCAGACCACTAGACTACAGAGACAGTAAGCGAAATAAACTAAACCTCTCACGACAACTGCCCCTGTAGTATGAAGCCGCGATAAAACACGATAGCGATATATCACACTTAGCTGACTGATTTCCATACAATTTGACAAATAAATGTGATTATAAATGGTTATCGCGGCCTTATCTCGGCTATATGGTACGGGGGCAAGCTTGAGTCACAAATCCCACAAAACTCTAGCTTCAGACGGCGGCAGCTGTATGCATCTATATTTATATACCCAAGATATATACGAATAAAGAAGAAATGCGCGAAGTAGTATACTTATTTATTCAGTAGCTCATAAATCATATCGGCACGTGCGCGAGACATGAGCCGCGGATCCAGTGTGACCACCTCAAAATTTAACTCCTACCGAAGCCCTATAGAAAAAGAAACTGACAATCCTCTCCGTACAAAATTAAACTAATCCCAAGACCCTTTGAATAAACTGCCGATTATCTTTATCAAAAATTCTACTTTTACCCTATTAATCCTACCAATCTGCCCAATTTTACCCAGCTGTAAGTAGTCATTTTTGACTGCTAAATGTTTCATCATATAGTACCTGATACACAGCATACGCTGAAGACCAATTTTTCAATCGCATATCACCCGGCACGCAAATAAATCCTGCCCAATCCAGCTAAATATTCCAAACGTCATAAATCTCTGCTAGGAACTACTAAAAATGTAGTAGGTATCTTTCCTAATAATGGTCACACTGGCGTCGGATCGCGAGTGATGGCACCACGCATAAAAACAACATAGTATAAAAACAAACTTTTTATACTATTTACCCGTAGATATTACGTTTCCCCGGCTGAAAAGTTACGGGCTAAGAAATATGAGCACGGTATAATATAAACTAGGGATGATATATCGGCGCTATATAAGTTGAGACTATTTACAGTGTTATTTATAGGTACCTACTGGTGTTTTGGTGTAACAAAAATTGGTCTAGACATCTAAGGCCCGTATTTATAATCAGGTCTCAAGAGTGACAGCGAGTTTGAGTTCGTATCAGAAATGTCATTTCAGTACAAAACGACCTGTCAAATCCATACTTTATATTGCTCTCAATCTTGAGATTGCTTTATAAATACGACGAGTCCTTGAATCCCCCAAGATCGGTATCAATAGCGGAACCTCAAGTTGGAACGGTCAGTCGGAAGTCGGAACTTTCTGTCCCCCGCAGTTTGTCAATAAAAGTTTGCAAAGTAATTCTTCCCGGGGACCATCCTGTCTTTTTATAAACACGAGGGGATCAGCATTTTACGCAAAATGAAAAACATGAAACAGACAGACATGAAAGATGGCGGTGGTTAGGAGTTGGTGTTGTTGGTCCTTCTTTGACAAGTTCATTTTATTGCCACGGAACTGATATCAGCTGTAAACACTTTTGGTTTCCTTCTAAATTGTGGAAACAATTAACGTGTTTATTGTTAACGGTCGCGACAAGGAGAGCTGAGAACGACATTGCAGATTGTATAGGTAATATCTCTCCTTACTGGTTGGCCTAGACTGGATACTTGAAACAGGGGGTATTTGACACCCTTTCTACCCCTTAAATTATTTAAAGAGTACGCAAGTTAACGAAGGAGAAGAAGTTTATACCACGAAAAAGCGTGTCCCAGTAAGACAATGATGAGATAACCAATTTGAAGGCCGAATCGCGTGATTGAACGATAACAAACACTCAACTAAGTCCACTATGAAACTGCTGGAATCGCCTGAAAAATATGCTGCCGAGTAAGCGCGAACTCCACAACAAACTAAATCGGGGATTTAGCGCAGCCACCGCGGATTAGTCCGGAGGAAACTTTTCCCGGCCCTGGGAAAAAGTTTTCATCTCTTGTTGATGTTGAAAAATAAAATAAAAAGCCGGCCAAGAGCGAGTTTTAGCTTGTCAGCGGGGTTCAGTGTCCTCAAAACTTTGAATTCGCATTTTCGCTATAAACAACGGGTTGGAAAGGCAAGTAACTTAGTAGTGGTGTCAGTGGCATCTTTCTTTCGAGAGAAATAACTTTACTTCGAATATTGTTTTTAAGTGGTTTGAGTACAGTGTTTTCTTTATTGTCCATGTACTTTTGTATTTTAAAATCTTCTGTGATAATTATGACAGATAAATATATATAATAATAAAGGCGTGATTATATGTATGTATGTATGTTTAATCTAACAACGGGTCTCCAAGTATTCTTGTCAACTTAAGCGTGAGCTGTGGTATATAAGCAATGTATGTGCTGTGAAGGTTTTTTTTTTCATTTTTGCCAAGTGACAACTGCGAGCATCGCTTAATCTCCTCTCGCGAAGCTGGTAGGTCTCTTTGCAATTCACAAAGGTAACAGGTAGGTACCTACTCATTACTCAACCAATGTTTTCTTACAAGGAACTCTAAAAGTCCGGAACCCGGTCGCGGCAAGGGACAGGAATCGGGATTATCACAGAGCCGTTAGACGTGCCGCAATGAATAACCGACAGCGGCGACACTATTAAAACTAATACTTTCAAAGACCGCGATGTATCGTGGAGCAGATAAGTAAGCTGTTACCAAAGGGTTTAGTTTAGACAGATTTCTACATTGTTTGAGTCTGAAATCTATGTGCTAGGTTCTCAGATCATATACATAAAAATACAGAGAGGCCGGTAAATGTAACTTTGCCAATACGCTATTTGACTACTAGTCAAATCAGCAACTTTTTATGAAATGTCAAAAATGATTTTTTGTATTAAAATACTGGGTTATGGCGTCACACGCAAGTAAATCTTGACTACTCAAATCATAAACTTCCATATTTTTAACTTGATTATTAAATCGAAATGTGCATTTTTTTATAATGATGAATGAGATCCACAGTATTTTAGCCATCAGTTTTAAGGTATAAACGTTTTGAATTTTTTTAGCCACCCAGTCAACATGCCTATTTTGTTTACACGTTCAATTATGCAAGGTAACATTAGATACTTATGTATGGATTTATATACTGAGCAATTAGTGCCACTTTCTTAAATTTGACATAAGAACAGGATAGCAAACAAACACGTGACTTTGACATTCCTAATTTGACGTACGGCGCTTTAAATAAGGAATGACCGTAGAGTCGAGAGTGCTCACTAATTTTACGTAATTTAAGTAGTCTTATGTCAGATTAGGAATGTCAATGTCATGTGTCTATTTGCTATCCTGTTCTTATGTCAAAGTTAAGAAAGTGACAGCGATACTAAGGCTCGTATTTATAATCAGCACTCAAGAGTGACAGCGAGTTTGAGTTCATATCAGAAATGTCATTTCAGTACAAAACAGCCTGTCAAAGCCATACTTAATATTGCGCTCAATCTTGAGATCGCTTTATAAATACGAGTCTATGAATTAGAATTAGTAACTGGACGACGTGAATCGAGGCCATTATCTCCGAATCCTAAAGGCTGACATTCCATAAAAACGTGGTTAATACATTTTAGAATCTGTTGATTCGAAAAAGTTGTTCAGTTTTATGACCCCAACATATTCTTATCCATATCCATACTGCGCTAGTCAGTACAGTGACAGTAAATACATAAAGAGAAGTCCGCAAACATCCGTCGGAGCGTTTCAGTAGCGCGTAGTATATTATATTCCTCTATGGTAGCGTTGTTTGAGGACAAATAGGGGAGCTCCACTTATGTTATTGCATTGCCAAATATACAACTAAACATATAACCGTACACTGAGAAAAATACTTGGTTATATTGATCAAGAATCTTGTTTGTATATGAGCCAGCAAAGTTATTTGTTTGAGACATAAAGTTAATGTTAAGATCAATAATTCTGTTGATTGAAATTATAAGGAACTTGGTAGTGGTTACCAAGTAACTTGATTGTCATAAACACACCTCTTTGCAGGCTCGTATTCAATCAAGTATTTTTTTCAGTGTAGTCCACTCTATTCTCAAATATATTAAGTAATTTACTTTATAACATGCGATGGATGCTAAAGTATATCTGCCCTTGTAGCATGCCACCGTGCGATAACGAATATATCGCATCTATCTGTCAAACTCTCCCATACAATTTGACAGGTTTTTTTGGCTCCGGCAGCCCCCGTAGCATGCAGCCGCAATAAGGATGCGATGGGCATCTTTTATCACATCACTATCTGCCAGATTGTATGGAGATTTGACAGATAGATGCGATATTTTTGTTATCACGAGGCGGCATTTTAAGGGGGCAGGCAGGTACGGCCGTACCATCCTTTTCTCGGAGCCCTTCAGACTACTTTTGGTGCCTATTTACAATAATCATAATACCATTGATTGATTGAGAAAGTTAAGAAATTGCACATGAAATTCTTACATAAACTTATGTAGGTTAGTTAGAACTTAGAACACTATTTCGCGATTTTGCAGAAAATATAAATGGATAAGTTCATAAACGGATCGGCAATCGTTTCATTTCCGAAATAAACTTATCCTCTTTATTTTCAATATTGCCAGTATCGCAATTTAATTTAACAATAAAATCGTGTTACTAGGGTTCCCATTTCGACCACAAACGTAGTAAACTTGTAAAACAATGGCTGTGCAAATAATCCGGCCCAGTGTACCATAAGCGCATAACGAACTCTGAACAGTTCCTGTTGTTGAACTGTTGTAGTTGCGGGATTTTCAAAAACAACCGGCAACTGTATGCTAATGCAGTTGTTGGGAAGACCAGCGAGGCGGACATGGTGTGCCAGTGTTGTTGAGGCTTATGAGCTTGGTCGTTTTCATTTCAGGTAGACAATTCAATAGCAGCGGGAGCGGGAGCGGTTGAGAAGCGGGAGCGATTGTGGTAATAGTTTTAATTTCCTATTTCCTTAAATTTCGGAGAAGGTCTCTGTTTAATAGTTGACACAAGTACGTAATATGAAATAAGTATTTTTGAGGATACAGCTCATTATTCAATTTAAGTTACAATCTAGGTAACAGCTCATGTTGTTGAACAGTAATAGTTGCAGGATAAAAAAAAAGTACTTTTAATAGTTTTACACCTGTAATATTTCATAGAAGGTATTTTTCCAGTAGTGGTAGCGGATTATAAGTAGTAGATGTAATATCTTATAATTATAATCTAAGTTGATGAGTCATATGATGATTTGCCAAAAGCAAACAACAATCGAAGTTGATTTTTCTCTTGATTCTAGCCTAAACACAAAGAGAAAGAGGCAGATTTGACGGTAGAGTGAGCCTTTAGAACCTGCATCACAGAGAGCGGGACCTAATGTCAGCAGGTTTGATCTTTCCCGCTACCTCTGCTGCTGTAGTACCTACCTATAACGTGATCTAAGCCTACTTGAAGCATATCACACACTGTGAACAAAAAAAGCGCTGTTTTTGTTCACAGTGTGTGATATGCTTCAAGTTGATGCTACATATAATGACTATGTTTTTGATTGCAAAGCCCTTAGTCAATTCTGTTTCTTTTTCGCGACAGTGGAAATTTTGTTATAACTGGCACATTAGGACACCTATGTCGATTAATAATTAGGAGGTCATTAATACACCGCTCAGAATTTGCGCAGTAGCTCAGTTGGTTTAGAGCGTCGGAACGGCATTCCAAAGATTCAAATCCTATCTGATTAATTTTTGATTTGTTATTTCTCACATTTTCACCTATACTTTCCACATTCATCGTTTCATCCTCCACGACTTAATAAAAGCAAATTCTATATCACACATCCAGAATTCCCAAACTATACGCGGCGCCGGATTTATTCCTAGAATTACTTCCTAGAGACCCAGCGATCACGTTTTGGGCTATCTTCATAAACGAAACTTGGCAAAACAAAAGGGTTACGAGAAATATGGTGTCTTCTGATATTGGATACGGTGCGTGAGGAAAAAAATAAACTTTATGAAGAACCATGCTATCAAAAACAAGCCTTATCTCAAGGCGATAACGTCGATATTAAGTTAATGAAGCTGGTACGTTCATGTTTCATCTTGTGTTTATTTATTGAAAGATAATACAGCCAGCGATGTATCTTCGTCTATCTCGAATTTTGCAGTTAAACGGATTCCGATATAATATTGCACATACGAGGAATTATAAATCAGAAGTGATGGAGTATCTGTCGAGTTACACTAAAATGAACTTAATGAAATAGCATTATTGGGCTACACAAAAATAAGTTACTGTTTTAAATTTTTTCTGACTATTGATTAATCCGTAAAACATTTACAGAAAACTTTCTATATGTATTTCTATGAAGATTTGAAATATAAACAACGCATACAATGTATAATGTCATTATCTAGAAGCAATATTTGAAATTCTGACCTTTATTTGCACTACTTACCTACATACTTCACAAATTAATTTAGTAGCTACCTGCAGGTATTCACGACCATAATGTTTATTTTTTATGTAACATAGACTACTTGGTATACCGCGGAAAAATTTATCCTCCGAAGGACGAAAAGCAAATCTTGAACAAATTAGTATTCGTAGCAGCGAACAGTTAATATATTTTTTTTATCTGCATCTCCGTGATTGCAATTTCCAACAAACGGAAACCACTCCAGGACATGAATCGCAACAATTAACCTATTTTAATTAAGAGCATCATTTCCTTTTACCTTTGTACTTATATACAGGATGCACAGGTCAGTGTATCAATTAATTACCAGGTATATGTACTAGTGTTATCGCGATTATATAATTTGTTGCCTCGAGAGATAACTCCTACCCTTAAGACCTTCGTTCCCAGTAGTTCATTTAGTCCCTTTAAATAGGTTTTAAAGGAACTACTGGGAAGATAAAGTCCAACTAGTTCCCTTAAAAGAACTAGTAAAGGAACTAACTGGAAACGAAGGGATAATTCAGAGCGCTTATTCTCTCTATGTCACGAATAAACTACTCGAAAATATAATCATGAAATAATACCTAAGCCAAGTGGGATTATTTAGGCGGACGTATCAAGCCTAGACTGGTTCTTTAAAAGATAGATACACCCCGACCTAAAAAGATCCGTAAGTCTCTTAAAAAATACACTATATAGGTATTTGTTTTTTATTTATATTTTCAAAATGGCAGGCTAAGGGGAAGTCTCGCGATGTTTCATAACTCCTAATTAGGTAGGAAAACAATCATCTTTTGCAAAACAAGAAGATTAAAATGCAGCTTAATTTATGGCATTTTCCTCCCTTGTCAGTTTTTAAGAGCCTTTATCCCAAGCGGTGGCGCCCCCATTCGTTCAAACGCCCGTTTTCAGCAACAATTTCTATAGTAACTGCCGGGTACTATTTGCACCTCAATTAATTACTTCTAAAAAATCATTACCTCTAATTCTAAGGAAATAGTATTTCCTTTAAACAAAGTTTTGAAAAAGTCTATATTTTGCGAATTAAGATTTTTTTTCTCTTAAGGAACATGTATAATGTTTAAACAGTGTTTGAGAATAATACAGAAAGGTATGAGTAGGTACCTACTTTGAAAGTATAAAATAGTACCTATAATCCGGTATATTTAGTATAAAATAAATGAAATGTCAGTAGAATAATTAAATCTATCGTAACAAAGTTTGATATCGAAATAATAAAGGCAGTAAAGAGAACAACGAAAAATCAAATTAAAATACAATCGAGTTCGGTGTTTTCAAATATCAAACTGAAAATAACTTAATCACATAACGGCGTTGTATCCATTTCAAAAATGCAGTGATAACAAGCTTATATTTTAAAAATATTTTCTGCTAAATTTAGTAATACCTCAGCCACAAAAAGTCTACGGTATACTCAATTTAGGTTTTTGACGATTACTGGCAAGTGGAGAAAAAGAATTAGACTATCCAAATTGTCCATTCCCTGGATACCTTATATTTTCTTACATCTTTCCATGCTGTCGGATGGGCATGTAAATAGTCGGTCCTGCGCCTGATTTCTCTCTGGTCGTGTCAGTCAGTCTGTCCCATCAGAATAAGAGATTGAAGGAATAGAGAGTGCACCTGTGTGTAGCGCGAACACTTGGGCACTAAAAACTAGTCCTGCGCAGTTGGCCTATCTCTGGGAGATTGGCCGCCATCACCGAAAATCGGTGGGAGGACTATTAAAATATTTTCTTAGTCACCCTTTAGGACACCCGCGGGAAGAGAGTGTGCTATACTGAACCGATCTTGACAAATATACCTAGTTTTATACCAAATTTACACTTCATAAATTCCACGTCCGTGATCCGTTCCCACACGCGTGATCAAAATGCTGGTCTCATTTTTGCACTCAACTTTGTAACGCTACACCTCATGTTGCTGTGAGAAATACCTCCATTCAGGTTTGCTTACAAACCGCGAACAGGCGTGTTTGCTAGCTTGAGTTCAATACGACAAGGTTTCAAATGCAGGTGCCCAAAAATGGAACTAACGCTGGCAACACCATTTTTGACAGTTCTCCATACAATGCAGCGCCCCCACCCATGTTCATTTTAAAGCTGGTCGTACCATGAGCATGACTCATGACCGCATATAAAAGACCCATGACAGCATCATAAGTAGTACTCTAGTACTCTGCTGGGAAAATCGCGGGGGATAAGAAATAAAAAGGTAAGATTAAGGAGCGATTACGGTAAGTGGTGACAAGTTTGACGTCTTAAAATATATTTTTTTCGTATAAATGTATTTGGCTGTTAGGTAATTTTATTCTAAGATGTGTTGACCTCAAAAAGTCGAACCAAATACGTGAGCAAATATATAAACGCCTACACACCTTCTTTCAATCACCCAATAAACGTTTTCCTCAAAGTAAGGTATCTCCGAACCGAAGCCACCCAAAACTTAATTATTTTTCCAATAAACGAAAATAATCATGGAAAATTTTACTTCATAAAGAAAGTAAAATGTAGAGAAATACTGTTTCATTTGGAAAATTTCAACCACATTGTTGCCAGAATTGAATTAATACAAATGCTGTTTGCAATATATTTCACTTTTCATTGTGAACGTATGTTAATGAATTGCAGTCATTCATTCATTCTTCTTTAATTTAACTACAAAGTAGTTACACAACATTAATATTTTTGTATTGTTCCAGTAAATTTACGTGTTTAAAGTACAATTTTGCTGTCCGCATCACACGTAACATTTTGTTGTAAGTGATATGATAATATATGCTGGTAAATACTAGAGAACTGATGAAAAACTAATTAAATATAGCGAAATGTAGAAAAAATATTCAATTTACACTATTATATGCACCGCTTTTCGTCAGTTATGTAAACATAGAAACGTAGGTACTAGATTTCCTTTGTAAAAAATATTACTTATGTACTTTACATTACATAAGGTTACAAAGCTTCAGAAAAATAAATGGTATCAAACCAAATTTTATCTCCGAACAATGTTACAAGAAGTTTGGCACAAACCTTTTCCCAAGTCTATTCTACTCGCTCCTATTCGCTTCCGCGACCCCCTTGGCACGGAGGCAGGAGTCGTACGTCAGAACGAGTTATGAATTCAGGAGTGGTGTGAAAAATAGCTCAGACCAGGCCGCATTCGTCTGTATTCCGCCGACGACGTGAAATGTGGACCGGCGATAACACCCGCTATACATTGAAAATTATTATTTTTATAGAGAAATGGCGGTTATTTTTCTAGTGAATCTATGAATTCGCGGAGATTTATTCGCGCGCGCTAAATCGAGCACGTTTTGTGTTCGACTCGTGCTGACGTAGGCTGTCATTCATTTCAGGTGATTCGTTGAGCTCAGTGGCGCCCCCAAAAGTAATTTATTGTGTCTTGAGTACAAATATTTTCATGTTTGATTCATTTGAAATGGACTGAGAGCGAAAGAAAACAGAACTATAACGTCTGTAATATAGAAGCCTCATCTATGTACTTGCAGCAAGATATGTACACTTATTTACCTTTTTGATCTTTGGGAAATCATTAGTAGAACATGTGGTTTAAAGGAACGCAGTACTTTTTTTACACCCTGTATGCAAAAGTGCCCTAATGACCTACTTTTTTTTCTGTTTTCTTACGTGATAATATTTTCATGTTTATAACATCCACAAAATTAATAAAAAAGAGTGCTGTAATATTGAAAAAATACCAGTAATAGTACATTACGATACAAGTGCGGTGCGTTGATAGTTACAGCCGAGGCGATATTGCTACAAGAAAGCAAAGGCTGTAATTATCAAACCGCACGTATGTCGTACGACGTTTTATAACATATTTGCGAGGAAATAGCTAAAAAATTAAAACAATACAGCGAAAAGAAAAAAAGCGAGGAATAATTTTTACTCGTTCACAAATTAGCGATGCGCGCGCATCCACAGGGGTACGTTCAGTCGACCCAGTTCGATATTTATACCGATCGAATCTTATACTAGTGGGACGCACTGAACGTGCACCTTAGCTGCTGTCAGATAAGACCTCACTTCCGGTGCGCCTCTGAACGGGCCGGATAAAAATTAACCTAGTCGAAATTTCGTCTGCCAGGTGTCTCTGAACGGGCAATATAATTTTTAACCAGGTTAAATTTCGATCGATCGAGCGTTTCTGAACGTACCCCAGATTACCTAGTATATATCGCGCAGCGCTTTTTTTTTAAGGCAAAGCACAAAAAACCAGCCAGTATTACTAATAAACTAAATTAATATTTTACACACCTCTGCATTATTATATCAACATAATGTATCAAGGAACTTGCGTTTAAAGCAAGAAAATAATCCCAAGGGATTTAAAGTTGTATGGAAATCCTTAATAGCCCAAGGGTTATTATGTGATTTGAATTTGGAATGTCATGTGAACTACTAAGAAAATAATTTTCAGAAAAAAAAAATATGGCTGTGTGTGTATTAAAACTGTTGCCACACTCGCCTTCTGCGCCTCCCGGCGAGTGTAAAAAGGCTGTATGACTAGTTATCTGTATGTGCTCTTTGCTTTGTATAAAAAAAAGAAACTAAAAAAAAGAAAACGCGGTTTGATTTTGCAAAAGTTTTTCTCTCATTGATTATTACTTCCATTGCGTAAATTGTCGAGTGAAATTAATATTTTGACTCCAGAAGACATTGTGACTAGTATTTTATCGTATTTTGTTATTTATGTTGAATATGTTAAATACGATCAATTCGTTTTTTGGAAAAATACGTAGGTAGTGGATTGTGAACGTGAAGTGTAGTTCAGTGAGTGTGAATTGACTTTCGGATCTGTTGCTTCTGGTATGTTTTCAATATTTATTTATGTATCAATATTACATGATTAGGTATATTTCTGAGCTTTATTATCTTACAGACGCCTGCCACCGTCTAAGTAATCTGTGCAGTAGGTGTGTAAAATATAGTATGCTCCTCGGGAATAAATGTGTCTTCGCCTTGGGCAGACTTGAATCCCTCGCTACATTCAGGATTCTTGTCATAATTCCCTCGCTTCGCTCAGGAATTAAAGATTTAATTCCCTCGCTGCGCTCGGGAATTAATCCTAGAATCCTTCATTCCGCTCAGGATTCAATATGCTGCCCGTGACGTTAGACACTGCTTTATTCCCTCGTTGCCTAATATACTATTTTTTATTTTGTTACAGATAAATGGTTGTAATTTATTGTAAAATTAATAAAATCAAAGAATTAAATGTTTATTTTATTATACTTTATCTCCCAAAGTTAATTTTATTTATAAAATGTTGACCACTTTTCTGCCATAAAAACTCTTTGCTAAGATTTAAAAAAGTACCGTTCGATAAACCGTGCGTTTTACCTAATTAAAAAAAAAAACTCGTGTGTTTTACAGCACTCGTGCATTTTACATTACGATTACGCTCAAGTACGTAATAAGATACAATACAATATTGAAATTGGTGTAGTAAGAGACCCTTTACGAGCAAATGTGTTATAAAATAATACACAACATTATTTAACGCGAGCGTCAAAAAGTTTATTCCAAAAACATTTTATACACTCGAAGCTTATGCAAAAGACCAATAAACGTTAAAATATTACTCGGGGCAAAGTGAAAAAATATGTACAACGTTCAAATAATAGAACTTGGATGATATTTATGTGGCTTACGATACAATATTACCTATTGTGCTATAAGATTATTTCATTGTGCTAGATGCTACAAATAAATCGGTGAAGGTTAAATAATCTTTCTTAATCAAAACTATGAATCTCTTTGGTAATCAAAATTTAAACTTTTTTTTTACTATTTTACTTACCTAATATTTCTTAACAGTTTTGTATGCCCCGCAGTTTAACTGGCTGATAAATCAGTTTCACTGTAAGAATGACGTATTATTCCAAGGTAAAATAAGCATACACTTTTAGATCTGTCCTGCCAAAAATTGAAATCGCCTGAGTGAAAAGTTTTGAATGTATAGTGAAGAGTGAATGAGAAAATGCTTCATATTTAGAACCTCATCAGTACTTAGTATTTTAGTACACATTATTACTTCTGTTGCAGTGGCTAAAGCTCTCTTTCTCCGCTTGGGAGTAGAACGGGCGGCTAAACGTTCCTAATGTATTCGGCAACTTATTTTATGAACCGCCTATAAAAATATTACTGCGTCGTAAATGTTAAAATTTGACTCCGTATCGATGCAAAGCTGGAGAGATAAGCAGTCTAGATAAGTACCTGCTATCTGTTATTTCGGTTACAATAACAGTTACAATATTGATGTTGATAAATGCGTACTTTGATCTTAAATATAAACTGAACAGTAGCAGCTATAGATTCTTATCTGCTGCACCATTGTTGTCCAAATGCATTTTATTTAATTGCAGAGTTAATATAAATAGAAATCTTATTTAAATTTAAGTTAAAATTTGAACAATAATTTAATAACATTTCATATGTGAACAAGTAAGTACGAGAAACCACGAATAATCCAGCCCAAAAAGAAAATAAAACCGTAAATTTTATTGCAAAACCAATAGTAGCAAAGATTTTTATACCACATCTTACTCTTACGAACGCGACCAAAGGAAGGAATAAAAAAAAATACAACCGCCCAAGGACTCCGTATTGCACATTTTGTAAGGTGCTTATGATGGTAATTTTGTCTTCTCTACGGTGAGCATATCATAATCTGACTTTACAGTGTCGTAAAAACATCTGTTTACGGCGGATAATGTTATGGGTTAAGAATGGCACATGCTGATGGTATTTTCCTTCTACCCATAACAAATTTTACAAAAATAATTTAATATGAATGTAACTTAGCAAGCGGTAGAAATCTAGAAAACAAAAACGTATATCCAAACGTAATCAAGATATAAAGTCTAAGAGACCATGAGAAATTGCACCAGTGTCGCTTACAAATTGTAAAAAAAGATGAGTTGTTTAAAAAAACTGTCACTAATGTATATTTTTAAAGAAAAAATAAATAAGTGCCTTTCGCAATTTTCAAATGTGCCACCAACATAAAAAAAACCTATCCTTTCTCTCATAGGCCAACTTTCACTGACTATTATACACAGCTTCGAATCCAGCCCAGTCGTAAATCCGGACATTCGTGTCTGATCCTTCAGTTTAATAAAAAAAAGGCGCAAGTGTTCAAACAGATACGTTACTGGACCGTAACTGTTTTATTTCAATATGCTACTGATAAAGTGGTTAGATTCTTGTACTTTACTTTATTATGCGAGCTAAAACCAATGATAAGTTCGTGAACATATTTAAAAGGAAATATCTACAGATGTTAGGCAGGATAAAGTTACCATCAATGGGATGGCTCTTTAATTGGGAAAGCGTATTTTATACAATTAGTAGAAATGACATATTATAAAAGGAACAGAAAAAAAATTGAACGCAAACACGAGCTTAGAAATACATAAACAAAATTGAGAGAAGTACTCAATATTCATCATCATTCATCACACATAAAATATAGCATCCAACCTAAAAACAAATAAATTATAATATTAGCAATTGTTACAAGTTGTCTCATCAATTTTACTTTGAGATGGGCCGGTGGAAACATCCTCATTACTTCAAAGGTGAGAGAATGGGCTTGCGGTTTCTGTGGTCTGAGGCTCTGCATTACCTTAACAGATAAGTTTCAGATTCTGAGCAGGGGCTCAGGCCTATTCTCTGTCACACAGTTTCTGAAAGACAGTTTCGAATAACTAAGTAGGTAAAATGGAAATTGAAAGAGTTCCAGATGCATAAATGTAGAATCTATAAATTTTTGTCGAGCAATATTTGAACCTAACCTAACCAACTGAGCTCTCGTATTATATGTGAACAGTAAAAAATTGTAGATGCCAAGTACGAGACAGACAGGTAATCGTATGAGGAATAGCCACAAGTTTGTGGTGGATCCGCCGTCAAACATCCCTATTACTTCAAAGGTGAGAATGGGTTTGCGGTTTCTGTGGCTTGAGGCTTTGCATTGCCTTATCTGTGCAGGTTGGGGCCTGACAGAGAATTTCGAGAGTGTAAATTCACATCACAAAAATTGAAAAATATCACTACAAATGCACTAACAGAAACTACTACAAATTTGTTTAATTTGAGTGTTTAACTTTGTGTTGTACCTAAAATGATTACTTTCAATCAAAATAACTTCAGAAAACATGCATTTCATAAAGCAATGATTTATTCAGCCATTCCTCAAACTCAACGCACCCTGTATAACGACAGCCGAAAAAAACAATACAAAAGCACAGCATAAATATCCCTGTCAAAAAACCATTTCCAAACTGAATTATCGTTAAATGAGCTCGCATAACGTCAATTCATGTCACATCGGGCTTTATAAAACAAAGATGCGAATTAATGGGTCTCGTTCGGGGAGGTCTATTGTGAACGCCCGTCCCCTGGGTCTACCCTTCCATTCCGTAGAATTGGACGTGTACAAACACCAACATAATTCGACCTCCCCTGCCGCCCGCAGCTCTCACTGATCAACGCTAATCAAACGCAAACGCTAGAGGTTTCAAGGATCATGATTGACTGGATGTATTGCAACAAACGGAATGGATACGAACGTTTATTAGATTCGTCGCTTTCTTTCTTTACCTTTGACTGGGAGGTTCGCATTGTCTTTTGAGGAAGCGCGACGCTTTTTTTCGGAAATCAAAGATGTGATCATCGAAGATCTCATATTACTTACCGAACCGAAGGCAGCGAATGGGCTCGTATTATATGAAAGGAAAATGGTTACGCGAAACGATAATTCTATATTTTATATCAAAAATCTCATATTACTGACCGAACCGAAGGCAGCGAATGGGCTCGTATTATATGAAAGGAAAATGGTTACGCGAAACGATAATTCTATATTTTATATCAAAAATCTCATATTACTGACCGAACCGAAGGCAGCGAATGGGCTCGTATTATATGAAAGGAAAATGGTTACGCGAAACGATAATTCTATATTTTATATCAAAAATCTCATATTACTGACCGAACCGAAGGCAGCGAATGGGCTCGTATTATATGAAAGGAAAAATGGTTCCGCAAAACGATAATTCTATATTTTATATCAAAAATCTCATATTACTGACCGAACCGAAGGCAGCGAATGGGCTCGTATTATATGAAAGGAAAAATGGTTCCGCAAAACGATAATTCTATATTTTATATCAAAAATCTCATATTACTGACCGAACCGAAGGCAGCGAATGGGCTCGTATTATATGAAAGGAAAATGGTTACGCGAAACGATAATTCTATATTTTATATCAAAAATCTCATATTACTGACCGAACCGAAGGCAGCGAATGGGCTCGTATTATATGAAAGGAAAATGGTTACGCGAAACGATAATTCTATATTTTATATCAAAAATCTCATATTACTGACCGAACCGAAGGCAGCGAATGGGCTCGTATTATATGAAAGGAAAATGGTTACGCGAAACGATAATTCGATATTTTATATCAAAAATCTCATATTACTGACCGAACCGAAGGCAGCGAATGGGCTCGTATTATATGAAAGGAAAATGGTTACGCGAAACGATAATTCTATATTTTATATCAAAAATCTCATATTACTGACCGAACCGAAGGCAGCGAATGGGCTCGTATTATATGAAAGGAAAATGGTTACGCGAAACGATAATTCGATATTTTATATCAAAAATCTCATATTACTGACCGAACCGAAGGCAGCGAATGGGCTCGTATTATATGAAAGGAAAATGGTTACGCGAAACGATAATTCTATATTTTATATCAAAAATCTCATATTACTGACCGAACCGAAGGCAGCGAATGGGCTCGTATTATATGAAAGGAAAATGGTTACGCGAAACGATAATTCGATATTTTATATCAAAAATCTCATATTACTGACCGAACCGAAGGCAGCGAATGGGCTCGTATTATATGAAAGGAAAATGGTTACGCGAAACGATAATTCTATATTTTATATCAAAAATCTCATACCGAGATAAGGAGGCAAAATGCGACGTGTTATAAATAACAAAACCTCTCGTTATATTTTTTGTTGTTTTAGTAATGGATAAGTAAGGGGCATGGCAAATAGGAAGCGGTGCGGCGCCGTTGCGTCGCCAACGCGTCGTTTTTGTATAGAAATTTCAAATCAGGCTGCGCTGCGCAGACGTAAATTACATACAAATTTGACGCGCCTCCGCCTCGCCCGCGCCGCACCGCTTCCTATTTGCCATGCCCCTTATAAAACATTTTTAAAAGTAGGTACCTATTATTTTGCTGAATTGAACTTCTTCTACATGAAGACATGCATGATCAGAATGGAATCTATCGAGTAGTTCTCATGCTAATACCATTTTATGTACCATAAAACTCGGCAGTATAAAACAGTGCACCCCCAGGGATTGAGTATACCTTATAATAACAGTGACACAAACATTCCTTCACCATATTTCAGGTGGTTTTATGATGAAGCATAAAATCTTACTGTCGATCGTTAAACGTTAAATTTTGACCGAAAACGTTTCTGTTTTATACGCTAGAGTAGCTTCGAATCGTTTTTACATTGCCTCGGTTTGTAAATAAAAAGTAATTTGCAATAAAAATAGTCGCTTGTTGGGCGCCAAGATTGTGCTAACAATTTTAGAAACTTAAAAATCAGTCTAATCAAATAGTCGCTTGTTGGGCGCCAAGATTGTGGCAAAAATTTTAGAAATTTAAAAATCAGCCTAATCTCAATCTCATAAAAACATCTCAAATTACTAACTGACTTTAGTTTGTGAAGACAAACACTATTTGGAACTTTGAAGTACTTAAAACGTAATTAAAAAAAAAACGATGCGCCTCTATCTAACAATAGATCTCGTGCGAACGTTCCAAAATGTATGCCGTAGTATCAGCTACGCCGTAGAACAGCTACGCCGTAGCAGAAGTTGTAGTCAACGCATTAAGCTGTAGTGTTTGCTGTGTGCATACACTATAGTATGTGCAAACACTATATAGTCACTATACAGTACACTATGCTGTCCTCAGTACAGTGTTTGTTACCAAAGTGTACCGCAGCGCGTCGCGACCACTAGGCATTCATTAGTATAATTGGCATACGACAGCTTTCACTCCAGTGATGTTTTTTATATGGAAATATATAACATGCTGCACTGATGGAAATTGAAACCTGCTTTTGCTGTGCACAGGAATGTGCGTGCAATAAAACGTGTCGACTTTTAACTGTTTTGAAAGACATTACGTAAATGAAATTTGTAAAATTCAAAAAAATGATTATCATCGTCAAATAACAGCTACGTACGATACACTAAAATAAAAATTGGATAGTACTTTCTGATGGATCCCTTAAATACTACCTACTTATATTTTTAGTCATGCATTCTGCCCCTTACATTAAATTCTGACTATATCAAACTACGATTTGGCTATAGATGGCACCCGCTGATTGATTCAGCGATCAACTTTCGTACAGTTCGGCTACGCATTTAATGAATGTAGGCTCGGGCGCTGTCTGTTGTTAGAGCTGTCAAAAATATGGCGTTGGCAGACAAAGAATAAGATATTTTATCCTGAGGTTTAAACGCATTGCGATTCTTTTGTACGTAATACAAGGAGTTATTAGAAGTACCAATAATTCACGCTTCCATGCTGGACTGGGAGCGATAGAAAAACATAGAATGTGCCATGCCTGCATCTCCTCCCGGGCATGCTGTAAAAACCAGGTTAGGGATTCGAGGGTTTAAGTATATTATAATTTAGGCGATGGGCTGACAACCTGTCACTACAGCAATATACAAATCTATCTTAAACAGCCTTCAAAACATGTCGGACGTGGCGGAAAGACCTTTGTTTGGGTCGTTGACGCTCTGCCTACCCCATAAGGGATAAAGGCGAGATTTATGTATGTATGTATTAGAAGTAGCAGGCATGTTGGCCGCGTTAGCATTTTTTATTTCGTCACGTTCGTTAAAAGCGTAGTCGTACTGTATCATCCCACATGAAATTCCGTCAATGTTTGGTTGCACCAAACTTACTAAAGTAAACCACTGTGGTGACCACTATTCATTAGGATAATTGGTAGTCCAACGCAAGCATTAACTCATGGGGTATGTTCGAGAGCTGGCCAATATACGAATATTGGCGGTTTGGTTGTTTATCTGTCACATAATGATTGGCCATTGGAGGGACGCGTTCAGGAGCGTTGCGCAGCTTGACATATAAAATATGTATCAAGTAAACGCCAATCGCTTCTCTGAGAACGCTCTCATACAACGACATTATGATTTGACCAGGCTACATGTAAATGACTCTTTATCCTAGCGATCCATCTTTAGAGAGTTCCTGATGACTCTAAAAGACATAATTTGATATTCCAAAATAGATGGCTGAACTATTATCATTTGCTGAACGGCAAACGCATAAGATGACGCAACTTAATTTTACCGATTGAAGATATTCCTTAGAGAAACCATTTTAACCACGAAAGAAAAGCAGTTTATTTGCCAGCCAAAAATGAGAAGTATTTGGGTATATTAACTATTGAGTCCCGTGAAGAGGGTTGATAGGATTACCCATTGCATGAATAGGTAAAATTGACGGGTGAAAGGGGATATTTTATGGCACCCTTCTTTATGCTACCTTAACAGGTTTAGTGTACAAAGCGCCCTATTTTGTTAAGAAGTCAATAACTGTTGGATGTTTTGGTTTATTCTTTAAGTAAAGGTGCCAAATTTTGGATTATGATGGCGTTTTTATATGTATTTATTTATTTTATCTAGTTAATACAATACAAAATACTTACAAGTCCATTCATAAAACTATGTACTTTAACTATCCAACAAATAAGCAATACTTTTTCAAAGAAATATTAAATACAGACAGGACCTAAAGATGGCACGCCCATATCTATTTGAAATAGGAAGATCATATCCCCAAGAGTCTACATCTGATTTTGAAATCCATTAATGTACTCTATAAGTCTATTACGTGTCTCTGTCTATCGTTCAATCGCCTATATGTTGTATTTCTGTCTATCCTACGGGCGTTCTATTAAGTTTTATACCCGTTAGATTGCGCCTTTTTGCTTTTTGATAGATCATCGCTATTACTTGGTAAAAGGTTTCTTTGAGAGGTTCCTTTCCCAGGGGTTACTCGACCTTTTTTAATGAGACTACTACATGCTACGCTACTACCATAGATGATTTGTTTTCCGAGAAGAATAATTTTCTTTCCAGAATACTTAACTTCAGACAAAATGTACTTATTTGATGTGCGATAAACTTTAAACCAAATCAAAGGTCGAATGTATACAACATGTAACAGAAAGGGTATATGCATCGTGAAATGTGTGAATCCACCCATGAAACTGAACAACTTTCCCTAAGAAACAAAGGTCGAAAAACGAAAAATAAAATTGACTTCCTATACTAAATGTGCAGTCAGCTGATGCATTTTGTATGGAAGGTCAATTTTTCTTTTTCGTTTTTCGACCTTTGTTTCTTAGGGAACGTTGTTCAGTTTCATGGGTAGATTCACACCTTTCTCGATGCATATACCCTTTCGGTTACACGTTGTATACATATTATGGGTAGAAGACAAAGTTTAAAGACTCAGAAAAACGGCTATACTTTACTACGTACATGAAATCATACCTGTATACTTTTAGGCTTAGGCAGAGCGTCAAACACCACTATCGGTAACAATGAGAGTTTATGGTAGTCATTATGTCTTAATAATAATCTTTTTGCCGGCGATATTATATCTAAAGCAATCGTGTTTCCCTAGAACTAATAACACTAGTAGGTGGAAAATTCTAGGAAAAAGGCGATTAGGCGTGGAACGATAAAATACTGGCATGTTACGGTACTTAGGTAATTGTATGAGTTGCCCACTAGAGTTTTAATGTTTTATTGACTGCTACATAAATTGGTATTACAAGTGCAATGAACTTAAAACTGCAGGGCGTTAAAGTATTATATTAATCGAAAACTATTAAATGTGAAAAAAAAACAAGATTTTTTTAAATTGGATTTTTTGGCCTTAAAAACGAAAAATGACCTTATCGAGCGATCAAACGGTATAGTCACGAAATAACAGTACCTACCTACGTAAAAAACGAACATGGAATTAATGATAAGAAAGCTTTTAAAGCGACGTCTTACTCAAAAGAAATTTAAGCCCCGAGTTAACATTTAAAACTAAAATTTTCTAACGCCGTCCATTTTGCCGACACGACATGTAGCGGTAAAAAAACTAAAGAGTTTTTCCGACAAACCTCCATGTGAGTTATAGTTCCCCCCGCCCCCCCGTTCAAGAGGTTTCGCGAACCATGTAAACGTGTGCTACTTGAAAACTAATGGTGTTTTTGCTAAGTTTTTTAAACAGCCAGAACTAAGAATGTAAAACAAGTAATTTGCTTAAGAACACAACGATTAAAGTTAAACTTAAATGTAGCAATAAGAGCTTAGTCACTGAAAGTTTTAGGACTGAAATGGAGATTGAAATAGAAAATGTTAAAATATGAGTAAAATTAATAAGAAGCTAAATAAAAAATTAAAGTTTGTTTTGAATAAAGTGACAATGCTGTCGGTTCGGTTGCACACACGCCTTAACTTATTTAAGTTTGGTTCTGTCACTTTCAAAATTTGAATAAAATAGAGACAGCAACACAACATCTGATTATAAACCTGTCAAACTGACGTTACTCGCCTTAATTAAGATGGCATGTTGGATGGTGTCGCCTTATTTTAGGCGTTATACGTCAATTTGACAGGACCTGAAATTCAATGGTCACCTAAACTTATGCAAGCCATCAAAACATTGAAAACAAGTACTAAGATATCATATCACTAACAAAATCACAGATTTTAAACAAAACAGGACCAATAAACTTACTTTATGGTAATATTATCGCAGTCATTCTTTTAACGGCAAAACCCGTACCAATAACGGGCATCCACGGGCAACCAAAGTCGGTAAGGTAACTCCAGCCATTTCAGTGGCCATTTCCTTTACTGCCACAGTAATGGTCAAACGGAAAAAAGTAGATTCCCAACTGAAATGAATCGGAATCACCGATCATATTGTTTAAAGAGAGTTTCATTCTGTATTGAATGGGAGTATTCTTGTGGTAAAATAAATAGATGGTAGTGTTTTTGGCCTTTTAATGGGTTCAATGGAGTTCTTGAGCTTATTTAAGGTCAACGATGAATAGAAGACCAATTACAGTCGTTGTTTATTAATTTATTCGTGATAATAATCATCGTGATTTTTTTTTAAGTCTGTCATTTTTATCATACAGTTATATTCGAGGGTCTCCAGCTTAACTAAAGCTTAAAATGATAAAATATTTTTAAAGTGTATTGATTTTTTCTTTATTTTAATAAGTCTGAATAAAATCAAAACCAAATTAAACTTAGTCCAGAAGCGAATTAGTTAGAATCACTGTCTGAACACGCCAAGCGCCTGGCAAGTAAATGCGAGCAATGCTACCAGTGTGGGCAAATGCTTCTAGTTATTGACCGGCACTTCGGTTCTAGACGATAGAAAATGGAAAAAAAAATCACACCATTGAATTTAAACGACCACTGCTGGATTCATAGGGATAGAACCAGGTTCAAAATTAAATCAAGAGAAATAAGGAATCTAGACATGCGGCGGTCAAATCTTGAGCTACAATATATCCTAAGTTTCTGTTTCTACTTGTATCGAATATAAGCTATTTAACATCGCTGTAGAGAAGGCTGTAGCAGAAAATATACAGAACTTTTATTTGAAAGATTTAATTTGAAATGCAGTTATAAATAATTTCAATTAATTTACTTACCTAGCTAAATACTACACTACAACTACAACTTGGCACCTTTTTTTTATACTTAGATATCATTTATTTTACGATCACAGAATTATTCCTATGAACTTAGGTCCATCCATTGGGTTTTAAGTGGTTTTAAACACATAATGCTCCTCTCAATTCTCAAGCCAATTTAAGCGTCAAACGCCTACCAAACTGAAACAGGCAATGCTGCCAATGTGGCCCATTGCTAGCATACATTGACCGGCACTTTGTTTTTATGTGCTATCGTAAACGCAAAAAAAATCTACTACGGTGCTGAGTTTAGCGTGTATGGTAATACGATACGGATTCGAAATTCTGCTTAACGAATGTTATCGTACCTACTTATGCTAAGACAGATTAAAATATAAGTAATAAGTTGAGCGAAATAAGATTTTTTACTGGCAACACAAATTCCATAATTTTTCTTGTGTTTATTTAGGTACGTTTAAATATTTTAATTTTGTTCCCGGAACTCTAACTAACGAACTCATTGGTACTTTACAGGATAAAGTAAAGCTGGTTTAAAAATAGTCTCTAAAATAGATACTTTAAGATTTATAACAACTAAGAAAATCCGAGAACATCGGAAAGCTTTGACGACGTTATTAATAAACTTTAACACCCACTTGTAGTACCCGAGCTACGCGACGAAAGGAAAGAGTCAATATTTATTATAAACACCTTTCTCAGTTGGCTTTTTACTATTATGCAGGAAAATTGAGGTGTCATAAAAGTCGTTATAGGCACTAACTTGAAACTACCTCCTGTTTATCTGCGTACTAAAATTACAAATATCGCACGGTAGGAAATTGCATGGGAAGCTTATAAAATGGGTAACCATCATGCGCTTGGTTCATAGGGCTGTATCATAATAAAAATGGGAACGGATAGTCAGGAAATATTAGAATATATGACCACTTTTCACCTACGTACAAGCGCGTAGTGACATAAATATTTACTCATGTAAATATATTTTTAGATGTTAGCAAAACGTACCTGGGCCGACCAGCCCCCGTAGCATGCAGCCGCGATAAGGCCGTGATAGCCGTTGTATCACACATTTTATCACATCTATAGGATAGATGTATGGGAGTTTGACAGATAGATGAGATAAATTCGTTATCGCGCGGTGGCATGCTACAGGGTCAGTGAGGCGACGTCCGGTCGGCCGGACTAGGTTAGGTTCCGCTGGAGCGATGTCGGGAGTCAGATCTGCGCGATCTTCAAGCCGTGAGCTGGCGAGAAACGGCGCTGGACCAGGACAAGTGGCGCAATCTTGTGTCGGAGGCCAAGACTCAGGTCCCTGAGCCGCAGCAGTAAGTAAGTAAGTAAGCAAAACTTAGCTTAACTTAAGTAACACTAACTTAGCTTAAAGCTATTGTAGACTATGAACGCCTGTAATACAAGAAGCATCACCACGCATTGAAGACCATGCATATATATTCACGTCTTTCATTTTCAAAATTACTGTAACTTAAATACAAACTAGGAATTAATAATGAATTTAAAAAAGAGCCGAAAACAATAGACGTTAGACAGGGTGTTTCAAAAACTGCGACTGCGCACCATCAGGCTTCCACTCTAGTTCTCCATACATTCCGGCTTAAATTAGCTTGTAATTGCAAGCGTATACAGCCCTATTCAGTTACCCATTTGGCGCTATTGCACCTACATACTGCAGATTACAGTCCTGAATTCCGTGCGGGCTGGTTGAAAAATAAACACCACCGGAAATTTCCTGTGATTTACTCCAACGTAAGTTGAGAAGGATTATTTTGTAATTATTTTTCGTGGAACAGAAATTTTCATAGAGCGAAACTGTGGATAAAATTTCAAAGATTTTTGTGATAATAATTTTATACAGTTTCCTTTTGTTAGTTAAATAACTGTAAATATTAATAATTTTACAAATATCAAAAATAAAAACATTCAGCCTGCATTAAAAAAGTTTTGTCATGAAAAAGTGAATGTTTTTTATAATAGACAGTAAAGAATACTCTATTATGAGACTTTGTGTGTATTTAAAAACCTATCAACGATCCATTGGACAAGAACCCCAAATTATTCAAGAACCGAACTACCAATCTACAAAATTAAGCTCGAATTCAGCCCGAAAATTACCAAACAGTGAACGGGAAACAATAGATAAAAGATAATAGAAGTGACTATTTACAAAGGCTCGGTAACTACTAACTATGCTTGTGATTACAATCGCTTACATAAAAACAAACAGCGCCATTGTATGGTTATACAGTTAGGTCGAAATTACATACAAAACGAGCGTAAACGTGGTACAGTTAAACGAAGTAATCATAGAAGCGAAATGGAATAAAATCGCTGATAACGGTAAGCAAAGTCGAAATGAGAAAGAACGTATCTCAAAACATACCAAAATTGTGGTATGATTTCGAAGTATTTTACCATGAGTAGATAATTTTCCATACTAGAAAAATTGCCATTCATTTTAAATAACAATGCAGAAAATATAGGATATTAAAATAATATTATTATTACATGCATGTGTAAAACTTAGAATTTCTATTTAGCTACAATGTATATGTATAGGTAGTAAATAAGCTTATCCGTATAAGTAAGTAACGCAAAACCTAATTTAATACTGTGTTCTCATTGGATGTTCTTGAACAAAGTAACATTATTCTTTCAGTCAGAGAACTATTCAGATAGTAAAGATTACAGTGACAATGTTCTTCTTAATTCAGACAGTGACAATAATTCATATCATTGTCACTGTCTGAATTAAGAAGAACATACATAGTTGGTACAGTTAAACGAAGTAATCATAGAAGCGAAATGGAATAAAATCGTTGATAACGGTAAGCCAAGTCGAAATGAGAAAGAACGTATCTCAAAACATACCAAAATTGTGGTATGATTTCGAAGTATTTTACCACGAGTAGATAATCTTCCACACTAGGAAAATTGCCATTCATTTTAAATAACAATGCAGAAAATAAAGGATATTAAAATAATATTATTATTAGATGCATGTGTAAAAGTTAGAATTTCTATTTAGCTACAATGTATATGTATAGGTAGTAAATAAGCTTATTCGTATAAGTAAGTAACGCAAAACCTAATTTACTACTGTGTTCTCATTGGATGTTCTTGAACAAAGTAACATTATTCTTTCAGTCAGAGAACTATTCAGATAGTAAAGATTACAGTGACAATGTTCTTCTTAATTCAGACAGTGACAATAATTCATATTATTGTCACTGTCTGAATTAAGAAGAACATACATAGTTGGTACAGTTAAACGAAGTAATCATAGAAGCGAAATGGAATAAAATCACAATAATATGAATTATTGTCACTGTCTGAATTAAGAAGAACATTGTCACTGTAATTTTTACTGTAATAAATAAAAGCAAAAGAAATATAAATCATTCTGCCAGTGATTTTCTTTCTAGTAATATTATTTCGTACTCTGATAATTGTATTATTTTTATTCTTTCATAATTTACTTCTGAACTATAGTAGCAACTATTTTATACTTTAATAATTTATTTCTGAACTATAGTAGCAACTAGCAACTACTAAATGGTATAATTACATTTGTCATAATCATAAGACGGACTGTAAAGTAATTACCACCTTTACAATCTGAAGATCTGAATCTTAAAGCATATAATTTCATTTCACACACAGTCATTATCCAAACAGGCAAAATTTTTATGGTGCTGTACCATCATAACTGAGATTAAACACTCGGGACATTTTATTTCACAGCAGTGCTTTTAATAGAATGTCTATTACCCTTGAGTTATTTTAAACAAACATGCAAAATGTTGCCAATACATTAACTTATTTATATTTTCGACCACAAAAGAATGAATAGGCGAGGTATTTTGTCGAAACGTAAATAGCCCCGAACCACAGCCCCAAGCGCATTGGATTCCAAGCACGATTCCCTAATCCGAATTGTTACCCACAGATTATACAGCCAAGCCGTCAAGTATTGTTACCTTTCTATTGTGTAACGAAATTGACGTGGAATTAAAAACAAACAATTCTGAGTTATTGCGTTTTGATTGCTGGCCGCTTTGAGACTCACGATGATAAAATTTATTCAGTCTTTTGCTAGTTAAATAATTTAATAATCTGTTTTTATATGTTGATGTCAGATAATATTAGCTTAGACAATTTGAATGCTGATTGTTAATCAAATAGATAATGTTTTTATGTGCAAAGACTACAGGTTGATGCTAGTTTTTATACGCTGGAGTACTAATAAAATTATTTTGAAATGATAAACTAAGGCTCGTATTTATAAAGCAATCTCAAGATTGAGAGCAATATTAAGTATGGATTTGACAGACCGTTTTGTACTGAAATGACATTTCTGATACGAACTCAAGCTCGCTGTCACTCTTGAGAGCTGATTATAAATACGGGCCTAAGAAGACAAGTAGGTAGTTGAATAACCATTTAAAATGATGAGATGACCAAGATTAATCCTATATACCAACGTTAGATCTGATGGCAAGGTCAGATCCTGTCATAATAGTTATGATAAATATATGTAATTTTAGCAACCAAGTCAATTTTGTATTTATTTTAATAACATTTTACCAACAACTATTATTATTATTTTTAACTACACGCATGAAACGGGTCAATAAAAACAAACAAAGCTTAAACACGGTTCATAAAAGCCAAAGTTGTTGTTTATCAGTAACATTGGCCACAATTCGGCGTAAACAAGATTTAAGTAAAATAAAACCATACCCATCATTTTCCATCTTGAGCGTACAAACGAGTATAGACGGACTTAATAAAATTCTGTCAGTATAAAAATCTATGGATAGTGTAACGAAAAAAATTAATAGGTAGATAATAAGTCTGTCTATATTGTCATCCTTTTCTGTTCGCACTAAACGGAAAATGACAGAAATGGTTTAATTTTAATTTAATCTTGTTTACGCCAAATCGTGGCCATTTCGACTGCCCAATACACACGCCGCCTCATTTGTACGCACCCTGTAGCTCGGACCCGGCGAACTTCAAACAAACAAGTGGTAATCCTTGTCTAAATAAAACACCCTGTGTATACGGTACGACAGTTTGATTCGGTTTTGATAAAAGGCAATTGGCCGTGTTTTATTGTAGCCGATTGATTATATTGTAGATATATATGAGAGAATAATTTGTATTATTTAATATTTGAGAGACTTCATTGAATAACGATTTATACAAAAGCATTACTTATATGCCCAAATTTAATAGAGATCGTCGAATTTACCAACTATTTAGAGCCTTTGAACAGAATCGCTCTACACAGGCAAACCCAACCTAAACCTTAATATGGGTGAACTAGAGTTTATAGGGAACAATAGGGCTGGCATGTACTCATCGTACAAAAGTCCTTTAAAACCGTAGAAAAAAAAAATACGCCTGAATCTCTTTTGGGTAGTCAGAGGGTCAATTGGTTTATCATTTTCTCTTTTTTAATTATGTATGTAGGGATAGCGGTATCACTTAGTTCTTACGACACACGCCCACGGGGAGATAAATAGATGGTATGATGCTAACTTGCATACATAATAGAATAGAAGAATAGAATAGAAAAACGTTTATTCACAAAACAACACAAAGCTCAACATACAATAAAATTATATTACTTAAACTAAACAGAGTGAAAACAATCAGTATTTTCAATTGAATGTTGCGATCTGTATTGCACGAGAAATGGGGCTGACTCAGCGTTTGTTACAGGTTATACGTATAACCAGTAACACTGATATTCTGTCAGCACTGTAACCCGAGTTGCGCTCTTAACAATAATATTAAATGCACTTGTTTTGGACGTAATATTTATAATAAATATTAAGCGGACGATTGCAGTAAATAATAAAATAAAAGTAAAAATAAATAAATAGATAAAAATATATAATAAGATAATAATAACATGCTATTGGGAGCAAGAGATTCAAGAGTTTCGGCATATTGTAATTTAGGCGATGGGCTGACAACCTGTCACTACAGCAATGATAGCCGTATGGCTATCTATTTTAAACAACCCTCAAAACGTGGCGGAACGACCTTTGTTTAGGTCGTTAACGCTCTGTCTACTCCATTAGGGATAGGGTATGTATGTATGATGCTATTCTGACCTTGCATCACAGATGCATCATTCGATTACCCAAGTAGAGATACCCAAAGATTAAGGCTCGTATCTATAAAGGAGTCTCAAGATTGAGAGCAATATTGAGTGAGGATTTGACAGGTAATTTTGTACTGGAATGACATTTCTGATACGAACTCAAACTCGCTGTCACTCTTGAGAGCTGATTAAAAATATGGGCCTATAACACCTCAACTTCAGTCAAACGCCAATTTCATATTGCATAGACCCGATACTGTATATAGCTTTATTCATTCTGATGTTTATCTGCCCATACGGAGTGATTCCGCTTATCAGACACAATTTTGTTGAGTGCTCGCTGGATCGCCACTATATTTTATAAACTACTGCCGCTATGTAAGTCTAGCTCAGACCTAGGTAAACATAGACCACGCAAACTCTTAAAATTGTATGAATCTTTTACAAATAAAAAAGAGCTCCGTGGCCAAATTATTATAAATATGCTATGATTATGATTTGAAAATGAGGGGTTGCGCCTACAGCCCAACAGCCACTGCGACCTGTGTAGATCTATTGTAGCTACATAATTTCAAGAAAATCTTTGTCCAAAACATTATATACTGGGTATTTACAAGAATATGGCGCATAGGCAGGCAAGCATGCATTTGAATAAAAAAAAATAACGACATTTGTAGTATTTTAACTTCACCTGCACTCAAAACTCCTACATTTGTTTTCTTTTTGTTCATACTGGGCAGTCTACTCTTATCTATGTCTGTGGTCGAGATCCATTTCGCTGTATATTATTCTGCTAAAATGGGTCTCTAGTTCCGAACGGCGGTAAGTTAGGGGATATACTAAAGGGGCTAGAAGCTTTGCGATCGGCGTATTATGATGAAAATATTTCATAGCAAGAAGCTAGAAGAAATTTTGAAACCGCTACGAAAGCGTAGACATTTTCTACGCCGTAGCATAAAGCTACGAACATAGGTGCGCTACGAATTACTACGAGTTTTTCTTTTGTATCTACATTTTTATCATCATCATCATCAGCCACAACAGTCCACTGCTGGACATGGGACTCCCCAAAATTGGGGGTATATGCCATACTCACCACGCTTGGCAGGCGGTTTGGTGAGCGCAGTAGAAGTTTTCCATTCACAGGGAACGCTGCTGCCCATTCCCTGGATTTATCCCTTAGTCGCCTTTTACGACACCCACAGGAAATGGGGTGATGCTATTCTAACCCGGCACCACACAAACATTTTTATACCTATACACAATTAAATTAAATATCCTAAATTCTCGGTACCCCGTCTATGTATTTAATATTTACGTAGGTAGATCAAGCTTCCGTTGCTTCCACTAAGCTCTTACTGTATCCAATCCACCCTATGCTATCAGAGTTATCGAACCAACAAGCAACAACAGAAGCATTACCTGGGCATAGTTGGAACAACATTTAAAACCGAAGCCGAAGTTTGACCGCCCTCGGATTTCAGCTCAACTAGACAATGTTGAGTTTCCAGTTTGACAGTGTTTGTTACCATAGTTTATTGGGTAACAGTTTTTAGCTATGGATGGTAGTAATGTTTATTTTACATTTGAGTGTTTGTATAGTTAAAATTTGAAAGAACTGTAATAGGAATTATATAATTGCCATAC
>JARACY010000998.1:0-69350 GCA_029255725.1 Scrobipalpa atriplicella | reverse complement strand
GGGTAAGGGGAAGAAAAAAGAAGAAAACGGCGGGAGAAACTGTGTTATGAGGTAAGAAGGAGAGGGCGGGTTGGGGGTTCAGTTTTTAGTGGTGTTTGGGTTATAATGCACATTTTTGCATGGGGCTTTGCTCGCGATCGCGCTGAGCTACAGCTCGCTCTGCAGACACCCACACTACTACACATTGTACATAATAGCGCACGCACACATATGCACTATTCGATTTTTGGTTCTTATTTCAAAATCGGATTAGGATGTCGTTTTGGGACTAGGTTATGTGCTTTTGATGCGTTTCTATGTTTGCAGGGATTTCAATGGCCAATAGCGATGCATCCTATGATAGGCCGTTTTGTACTGCAACAACATTTCTGATACGAACTCATACTCATTATCAAACTCAAAAATGTTTATTAATACGGGTCTTAATGTAGTTGTCAATTAATGACATCAATTTATATATGTTAAAGTAGAGATAGAAAGCTCAAACTTTACCGCATACGCATAGGTATGCGCAGTTGTATTCAACCTGCGGGAAGTGGGAAGTAGCTATATAACTACGCTATAAAATACATACCTACATTTCGTTAATCATCAAATAGCAAGCACTATCCCAAAGATAGTCAAATCAAACAGCCGGAAATCAAAGGACTTACATACATTCGAATTGGACTTTATACCCCGTGTAAACAAACCATTGCGATACATCGCCAATACATACATAGCGACCAAATAGTCATGCTGATCGGGACTGACGTTAAAAAAAATCACAACCCCCAGACGGGGGGTCCCCACCCCCCACCCTTTGCACAGGTGGGGTTGCCAGTGTTTTCATTTTTTTTATTTCCCGCGATTGGCGGATTGCAGCGCGAGTAATGATCGATGGAATTAACGTGCGCGCACTGGCCATTCCCGATTTTGAATTTCGAATTCTGTCGCTGTTTATTTTTTAATTTTAATTAGTAATGGGCTTGTACGTTCGAGAGGATTAAAATGGCAACAGTCATTCATATACGCTGCCGACACAATAATTATTATTTCAATTCGTGTTTGCCTTTGCATGCGAAATAAAAAATTGATTCCAACGCTGTATTAAAAGTAAAGATTTATACTATCAATTGGATACTATTATCGTATATTTTACTATCTTTTATATTTTACTTTGCATCATAGAACCATTTCTCCGCTTATTGAACAATAAAGAAAAGTTTAAGAAATTCAAACAGCTTTGGGAAAGTCTGTGTATCTCGGGTAAGTTTGCTCCATCGTCGACTCTAACTTACCTAAGAGTCAAGGGCGAAAGAAAACAAAAGAGTTGTCCTTCATACGTTTTATATGGTTTTATGATTGTAGTTTCTATTTTAGAGGTCACTTAGGTAAACGACTCAGACATAATAAAAACCTCAGAACCAGCCGTTATCGTACCACCCTTGGCATTACGAGTTCTATAAAAACATCGGATCATAAAAAATATTTCTCGGAACGCATAAAAATCTTTTTGGTCGTTTATTTTTTATTTTTTTTCGCCTGCATCCCTGTCCGGCCTGATATTGGATAAGCTTCCATACCTCATTCTGTATTCGATCCGTTTACAAATTAAACACACCCCATGGGTACGCTCATGAACGCAAGTGTGCCGCATGTAAAAATATTGTACGTCGCTGCGATAGAGCTGAAATTTACTGAGCTACCGGGTGTACAATGTACATATATGCGTATGTGGTTCTCCCTCGTATGTGCATTGTATGTTGTTTGTATATGATTTATATACGGCGAACACATTTGGCATAATTGAAAAATGGCGAGTGAGTTAATGGCACTCGGCTGGACAAAGCAAATATTTCGCTTTTAGCCGGTATCGTATGGATATGACGGACTTTTACATTCACTTTGTGCCTACGACGCGGATATAACTGAATTGACTGAAAAAGTTTAAATGGATTACTACTGAAAGATACAAAAAACATATTTACATTAAAAAGGGATGTAATAAGTGAATTTTTTACCATTTTCCTAATTATTTTTCTCCAGCTATAAAGTTTGTCAAAGAAATTAGAGTCAATAACATTGACGTGATGAATTTTATCTGAAATAGAAACCACTGTCACTATGCTTATGAATAAGAGTTTGACAGGAAATGACAAATTTTAATTACACTCCACAGAAAATAGGATCCTTTTTAGAGAGTTTTCAATGTTTTCACTTTAAACTGTGCTTTAAGATTGTGCCTACTTAAGTTAGAACAGTGCAGGCTAAATCACATGATTGTCTAGCAAATGAGTCTGTGCTTTGACGGGCACGTTAGTAATAAGCCTTTTAAAAATCTGATAGTATAGGTAGCTACTACTACTAGGTTTTCCGACCCCACATGACAGAAGATACTATTAAGGCTATTAAAAGTTAAGTTCAACAAATCATCTAGTTTTCTGATGCTAAGTATACAGATTAATGGTCGTAATAGAAAGTGGCACCTGCAGTTGCGTGACCACATCACCTGTCAAAACTGCTCAAGCTGTCAAAGTGCTGTCAAATCGGCAGTAGCAGGTGTATGTTGCACGGGTTGCGCAGGCGATGATTCTGTGACCGTATCGAGTGAAGCTACCGATCATGTCGTCTACGTAACCAGTGTTAAGTTACTTGCGAGCTTTAGTGAGAAAAGTTGAGCTTAATGTGACATTTTGAACATAAGTGACAAGTGTCAAATGACAGAACGCGTAGGTTTTTTTTTTTAAATTACATTAGGTATACAAAACTGTTTAACAGGTAGAACAGTAGAACTGTCCATTACTCAAAATTATAGCAGTGATGTGACAGATTCTAAAAAAATCTTTTGTTTTACAAGATTAGTTAAATAAGGCACATAGGTTTTTTCTAAAAAGTTTATAAAATTATTGCGATAGACAATAGTTTATCTATTGCAGTTTTTTGCATATTTTACTTTTTACATTAGGTAACGAATGGGCTAACAAATCTTTATTTTTCTAAATAAAAGTACCTACTTGAATATTTCACAAAACAATTATGTCATAAATGTCCTAGGTATGTATTAAATGTTCTAGGTAGGACTATTCAACTAAACAACATAAGCAAATTAAATTATGATTGATGCTCAAGTCTGTTCAAAGGCAGACGACCGCAGATTTTTTTTTTTAACTTCACAATAAAACTTTTTATTCAGTCTCCTATAGTTGCCATTATCATCTCCACGCACGGAAGCCTTCGCGTGTCGGCATCTCGATCGAAAAAAAAAACGAGAAAGAAATACTTATACCTGGGGGTTCATTGATCTCTTATTTATTACTTTTACTTTTTAATTTAATGGCCAGTGTTGCATGCGATCTTGGGCCAACTTACTCGAATGCTTAATAAGGTACCTGATTAATTTTATCACTTAACGAAGTCGGATGATGTTGATTAAGTGGAATTTCGGGAATTAGTATGGGCGTGTTGAAAAGGATTGATTTCCTTATACTGGGTCCTATATGATGGGTTTTTACCTTAGTATTAAATTATAATTATAAAACTTTACATAAAAAGATAATTTAGTTTTTTTTTTTACTGTATATAGTCCTAACTGAAATACCCTAAAAATTAGATGAAATTTCATTGATATTGTTGTTTAAGTATATCCTATCTATCTTTTCTTTCGACTACGATATCCAACTTATGCAAAAGTATTTTAAGTTTAAGTTAAACTCGCAGCAAAGTCGCTACTTCCTTTCCAAAACTTGAGCTGCAGCTGAAAATATTCTTCGTACCTACCTCCACAAATGTTGGGTATTTCGTCTTTCAGGGGTGAATGACCGTGGTCTTCAGGGATTGTTACCAAGCGTTTCCGGTGTGGAGAGAAAGGGATTTTTTTCGACTAAGTAGTTTCAAAGATTTTAAACAGTGAATTGAAAGACATTTTCAATGCATTATTTTCTGACTTCACTTTATGATAGTGGACATTTGAATTTGTAAGTTTATTTCCGCCTATCTTGCGACCATTCTCCCATTAAAGTCCAACGCATTATTTTGATGTATTCTAGGAAGATCTTTGCTTGTTATAAAGTTTCTGGATGAGTTTGCTCTATCAAGGACTCTATTTCGGTAACCTTTGGTCTAGCTCTAAAAGCAAACATATCGCAAAAGATATTTCTATAGATAAATATAAAAATAAGGAGGTAAGCATAAATATCCATATCAGTAAAAATCTTTTCCTATATGAGAACCTTAAACGCACAAAAACATACGACCAAACTTTAAACCAACCTTTCCACAGACTAGTGAGAAAATTATCGCCCTCATATCACGTATAATACAACTAGGTACTGAAGTTGAATTGCAAACTCCAACACTGGCTGCACTCTCGCTTTCGGGATGCAAAGTGCAAAACTTTACAATGTCAACCGCTTGACTATTTAGCAGACTGCGTTTTAGGTCACCATTTTCGATTATGAAAATGGGTTAAAGTGTTCGTGAAATTCGGTTTGTGCGAGTTAATTTGTTGTTTAGATTTCATGATTTTGAGATTTTATGTAAGTAAACAAACTTTTGTAAGTAAGTACCTACTAAAAACAAACGGCCCATTGTGTATCGAACTACGACTACTAGAACCTGATAGGTAACTAATTATTTTCAAAGTTTTCAAAAACAATCAAAATACTGTTGGATTATATAATTTTAACTATGATTTATGCAACTTGTAAAACAAAAGATTTTTTTAGAATCTGTCACATCACTGCTATAATTTTGAGTAATGGACAGTTCTACTGTTCTACCTGTTAAACAGTTTTGTATACCTAATGTAATTTAAAAAAAAAAACCTACGCGTTCTGTCATTTGACACTTGTCACTTATGTTCAAAATGTCACATTAAGCTCAACTTTTCTCACTAAAGCTCGCAAGTAACTTAACACTGGTTACGTAGACGACATGATCGGTAGCTTCACTCGATACGGTCACAGAATCATCGCCTGCGCAACCCGTGCAACATACACCTGCTACTGCCGATTTGACAGCACTTTGACAGCTTGAGCAGTTTGACAGGTGATGTGGTCACGCAACTGCAGGTGCCACTTTCTATTACGACATTAATCTGTATACTTAGCATCAGAAAACTAGATGATTTGTTGAACTTAACTTTTAATAGCCTTAATAGTATCTTCTGTCATGTGGGTCGGAAAACCTAGTAGTAGTAGCTACCTATACCTATCAGATTTTTAAAAGGCTTATTACTAACGTGCCCGTCAAAGCACAGACTCATTTGCTAGACAATCATGTGATTTAGCCTGCACTGTTCTAACTTAAGTAGGCACAATCTTAAAGCACAGTTTAAAGTGAAAACATTGAAAACTCTCTAAAAAGGATCCTATTTTCTGTGGAGTGTAATTTAAAATTTGTCATTTCCTGTCAAACTCTTATTCATAAGCATAGGTGACAGTGGTTTCTATTTCAGATAAAATTCATCACGTCAATGTTATTGACTCTAATTTCTTTGACAAACTTTATAGCTGGAGAAAAATAATTTAGGAAAATGGTAAAAAATTCACTTATTACATCCCTTTTTAATGTAAATATGTTTTTTGTATCTTTCAGTAGTAATCCATTTAAACTTTTTCAGTCAATTCAGTTATATCCGCGTCGTAGGCACAAAGTGAATGTAAAAGTCCGTCATATCCATACGATACCGGCTAAAAGCGAAATATTTGCTTTGTCCAGCCGAGTGCCATTAACTCACTCGCCATTTTTCAATTATGCCAAATGTGTTCGCCGTATATAAATCATATACAAACAACATACAATGCACATACGAGGGAGAACCACATACGCATATATGTACATTGTACACCCGGTAGCTCAGTAAATTTCAGCTCTATCGCAGCGACGTACAATATTTTTACATGCGGCACACTTGCGTTCATGAGCGTACCCATGGGGTGTGTTTAATTTGTAAACGGATCGAATACAGAATGAGGTATGGAAGCTTATCCAATATCAGGCCGGACAGGGATGCAGGCGAAAAAAAATAAAAAATAAACGACCAAAAAGATTTTTATGCGTTCCGAGAAATATTTTTATGATCCGATGTTTTATAGAACTCGTAATGCCAAGGGTGGTACGATAACGGCTGGTTCTGAGGTTTTTATTATGTCTGAGTCGTTTACCTAAGTGACCTCTAAAATAGAAACTACAATCATAAAACCATATAAAACGTATGAAGGACAACTCTTTTGTTTTCTTTCGCCCTTGACTCTTAGGTAAGTTAGAGTCGACGATGGAGCAAACTTACCCGAGATACACAGACTTTCCCAAAGCTGTTTGAATTTCTTAAACTTTTCTTTATTGTTCAATAAGCGGAAGAAAATGGTTCTATGATGCAAAGTAAAATATAAAAGATAGTAAAATATACGATAATAGTATCCAATTGATAGTATAAATCTTTACTTTTAATACAGCGTTGGAATCAATTTTTTATTTCGCATGCAAAGGCAAACACGAATTGAAATAATAATTATTGTGTCGGCAGCGTATATGAATGACTGTTGCCATTTTAATCCTCTCGAACGTACAAGCCCATTACTAATTAAAATTAAAAAATAAACAGCGACAGAATTCGAAATTCAAATCGGGAATGGCCAGTGCGCGCACGTTAATTCCATCGATCATTACTCGCGCTGCAATCCGCCAATCGCGGGAAATAAAAAAAATGAAAACACTGGCAACCCCACCTGTGCAAAGGGTGGGGGGTGGGGACCCCCCCGTCTGGGGGTTGTGATTTTTTTTAACGTCAGTCCCGATCAGCATGACTATTTGGTCGCTATGTATGTATTGGCGATGTATCGCAATGGTTTGTTTACACGGGGTATAAAGTCCAATTCGAATGTATGTAAGTCCTTTGATTTCCGCTGTTTGATTTGACTATCTTTGGGATAGTGCTTGCTATTTGATGATTAACGAAATGTAGGTATGTATTTTATAGCGTAGTTATATAGCTACTTCCCACTTCCCGCAGGTTGAATACAACTGCGCATACCTATGCGTATGCGGTAAAGTTTGAGCTTTCTATCTCTACTTTAACATATATAATTGATGTCATTAATTGACAACATACATTAAGACCCGTATTAATAAACATTTTTGAGTTTGATAATGAGTATGAGTTCGTATCAGAAATGTTGTTGCAGTACAAAACGGCCTATCATAGGATGCATCGCTATTGGCCATTGAAATCCCTGCAAACATAGAAACGCATTCAAAAGCACATAACCTAGTCCCAAAAACGACATCCTAATCCGATTTTGAAATAAGAACCAAAAATCCGAATAGTGCATATGTGTGCGTGCGCTATTATGTACAATGTGTAGTAGTGTGGGTGTCTGCAGAGCGAGCTGTAGCTCAGCGCGATCGCGAGCAAAGCCCCATGCAAAAATGTGCATTATAACCCAAACACCACTAAAAACTGAACCCCCAACCCGCCCTCTCCCTTACACTAAAAAGACTATTTAGACGAACTAGGTTTTTTAGCAGAGGCCAGCCTAAACTGGACAGGGGCCGAGCTAACATGTGGGCCCCCCTCTATCATGTATCACATATCCGAACTTCACTGTCGCATTGTTTTTAATCTGATTTGAATTTGGAACAGATGATTTTAAAACTTTAAGAGAAATAACCGTAAGAAATTAAAAACGCTAGTCCAAGATTCCGAGACTCGTTATAAGAAAAAATCTAGACGGTGCAAAAACGAATTTAGATCTCGTTCCCTTTTAGATTTTTAAACCGGTTCCCGTTCAAAGCGCTTTTTAATTTGCCCACCAAAGTATGTAGAGTTTAACGAAGTCTTAATTATGAATTCTAAAAGACCATCTTTAAACGACTCAGAAGTTTGATGAATGAAAACGTATTAACGTTTAATTAGTGAGCGATTAATTCAGACTGGCACATAAGTTTTTATAACGATAATTTCTCAGCTGAAAGAAAATGATGAATTTTCAAAGTTGCCAGTGTTCTAGTTCAGGTGGATTTTTATGCATGTTCGTTTCCTACACACGGGATAAGGGGAAGAAAAAAGAAGAAAACGGCGGGAGAAACTGTGTTATGAGGTAAGAAGGAGAGGCCACGGGCACGATCGCAATAAAACGAACGATACTGCGTGCGGCCGCCCCGGAACTTTCTGCTAACTTTTTTTTTTATTATATTCAGGGGCACGGGAAGAAAATCTCCTTTGCCAATGCTATCGGAGATTTCATTGGGCGGGAAATGTTTGGTGCAGTTTGACAGTTGTTGATCGTAACTTAGAATTGTAGAGCTATGTCAGTTTTTATTTGATTATTTGGCAGGTTTATTACGTAATTTAATTATATGGAACCAATTTTAAACTAATTAATCTTAATTATTGAAGTTCTGCTGACTTTGTAGTTTTTTTTATACAGTCTGTATTATTTATAGGGAAATATTTTCCATCTCCTCTAGAAAAGAAGCAGCATTATCGTATCATTATATTATTATATTAATAAGTACGTAGTCAAGCATATCAACAGAACAAAATTACCAAACGTTTATTGTAAAAAAAAAACAGATGACACACAAGAAAAACACAAAAGGCCAGCTTATTTCTATGAAGAAATCTCTTCCAGTGAACATTCTCGTAACGTTCATAGTCTTCATCACCTTAATTTCACATTAGTTGATGTATAGAGTTCTACAGTAATTCAGATTAATTTATATGTCAGAGTACTTAAATAAAAACAGAGATGTAATTTGTTATTCGGTAGCTCGTTAGTGTTGACTATTGAAGTTTCGACCAAAAGAATACCTTAAATAAATTAGTTCTATATTTCGTTGCCTAGTGTGGTCTAGATTTCAGATCTAAATACATTATTACAATAGTCTGCTCTTATTTTTTTTATTTTGTTTTTTGTATTAGCTAGTCAATTGCGAATTTTACCGTTTTTTATATTGAGTCGATGTTGCCATTTTTTGGAGCCACTGATTTTTTGCTGTCAGTACTTCTACTTGTAAGCATGCGTTTGTATTTAGTGTATTACAATGGTATCGATTCGAATGCGCATAAAATCACTAAATCTTGACTAAAATGGTCACCTGTCATTGTCTATCCTTAGAGAACAGAAAGGGACGGCAATAATTTTTGTTAAAATTTAGTTAAGTCATGCTCTCTACGAATTGATAGCAATGAAGGAAAAAATAGATGTGTGTGAATAAATCATCAGGGAAATTTTATTTAATTTTTCGGAAAATTGTACAAAATCAGATTATTTCTAGCAATTTTCCTGATGTAGCAAAATACAGGATAAAAAAGTTGTTCAAGTGACTAGTGACAGGTTAATATTTTCTGTTATTAAGATTCTAGGATTGCAGTGTATTGTAATTTAGGTGATAGGCTGACATCATGCCACTATTAGCGGTACATATTACAATCTTACAGCGAAAGCGCCTTTTACTAGGCGTTTCATGCTCTGCCTACCCCGTAAGTCATAAATGCGTGACTTAATATTATGTTAGACACAATGTCTACTACCAAATCTGAATCACCAGAAACCCACTCAGGTTTGTTATCTCATGATTAACAGAGCGCTAATTGTAGACAGGTGAAAGGTGCAGAGAAAGCCAATTTTTTTATAACTACCCGCGCGTTTCAAATAGATAACGTTATATTATTTTTGCTTTTGTGCATTTTTATAAGATTAGGTGTTAAGAGATGATATTTTTACCAAACGGTTTTGGAGAAATAAAACGTAAGGTTATTTCTCCTATTATGTTATGTTTATGTCAGTTTTCACTCTATTATGTTTATGTCAGTTTATGTTTTTGTCAACTTCTAGAGAATTTCAGATGTTCAGTGGTAAATCTTGCATCTTTTGATATGGAGATAAGGGAAGATATCAACTATGTTGGGTTGTGATATTTATTTGAGGAAGGTCGTACACAATGCAAGAACAGGATCGTTTGGTGACGTAAGATAATAAGGAATGGCTTCGTGTAAGGGTCGAAGACTCGAGGAAAATTATGAGCCTTTTAATGAAATAACCAGTAAACCAGGAGTTCGTGATGTTGTGTTGCTACGTCGGAATGTATTGACTTATGATCGGGGCAAAGTCCTAAAACAAGCATTATCGCGACGCACACGAGTGCAGCGGCGGCCACACTCGCGCCACCCCCGCCCGATTCGGCGTTTTTATATTTTTGCACATTCAAAAAAAGCTCGCGGCAGACAAAGATGGAGTGATGACGAGCCGCGCTGAACAATGCGGTGCGAGCGGGACGAACTCTCCTCTGTCACCCGCCGCGCGAAATAAAAATGTGCAAACCGTTCCTTTTTTAAATGTGATGCTTTTTTTGCGTTAGTCTGCGTTTGCAATTAGTGCTGTGCTGTCGCACGTATTGGGCATTAGGATCTATGCAAATGATATGCCCGGGGGACGAGCCGGTGGGACCTCTAAAAGCTATTATAGCGCTCATTGACGTCGGCACAAAGCAACACGGAAACGTCATTCAGTTGCCAAGGTCGCCGGTCGCCGGGACAGGGCTTTAGACGAGTCGAGAGACTCACAATACAAATAAAATAAGTACGGTAAAGACGCCCGCGCGCCCAGTCGCCAAGCAATCCGCACCACGCCGCAATACTTTTAACAAAATGAGTTATAACGATTGCTCGAAAGAGAAATTTGAACAAAATGTTGATGATAGAACGTTGCAAAATTGTTTCCTTGTACTCTATTTTAGCCGCGAGAGAAACTAAAAAGATGTCCTTGTTTTGTGTAACGGCTGGAAATTTTTCACGAACATTGTTAGCCCTTAACGCGTCATTTTCTGACACAAAAGAGTCTCGCAAAAAGTTCCTCGGCGGGATTTGCATGAAAATAGCTGGCTCATATTGCGTAAACCCTTCAGGTGCATCTGACTAATCAAAGCCACGTAACAGGAGGATGTCGCGAGCAAATTTTAATGTTGGAAAAAACTCGGTGTAGCTCGTAGCGGTGCGGCTGTGTGGGTGAGCGCTACACACACACGCGCAGCCACGTCGGTGCATGCTTTACGCGCGGAAAAAAGTGCTGCGTTATTGATTTTTCTGTACAGCCACGGGGGGGTCTGGGGGGGCGAACGCCCGCGGCCTGAAAAACCGTCTGCTGAAAAAACCGAGACGAAAAGGCACCCCTCCCTTTTTAATTGGTAACGTAGTGTCAATAGGGCTAATCCTGCTCGCGTAATAGCCTGCTTTTGTCTCGCGAATGCATTTTTTAGTTGCCACGCGACGACTGGTTTTTGAGCGGCGAATTTTGGGTGGATTCGCCACATTCCACAAGAGTATAAGTAGGTACCAACTAGTTCGTTCATGACCCTCTCATAGCTTTGAAATGCCTGTATCTCACTGCAGAAGTGTCATAAAGCCAAGTTCAAAGTAGGAACAAATGGAGTACAAAAAGACAGTCACTTGGAGTAAGTTGACCGTGGTCAGGTCCGTTTCGTCCTATCGAAGAGAGAGATACCATTATTTTCTTTTTTTTTATCTGTGATCGGTACAAAGTTTGAGAGCTTTTTCATTAACTTCTTACCGGATTGTTCAAATGCCATTTGACATACAAAACTTGTGCCCTAGTTTAAAAATTATTTGATCGAGGAGGTAATTTTTGTATGGTTTCACCCTGGGGGTCACAATTTCATTTTTCATTTCTTGAAAGAATTTTCTGATGAAAGTTGTTCAGTTTCGTTGGCTGAGCAACCCCTACTAGTTTACGTTAAGTTTACGTCCGTTATACCTGTTATAGTCACGCCGTTATCCTTTATGGAGTAGGCAGAGCATCAATAGCTCATTAAGAAGCTTTTCGCCACGTAAAAAGGCCATGTGTGAGGTTAAATTCTGAAAAAAAAAAAACTGGATATGTCCCTTCGGCTTCTTTCACTGATTTTAACAGTACGACCGGTAAGAGAAACAGGTGGACAATCTATGTATTTATCGTTCCCTGTCCAGCATAAAAGGTTCCAACTAATAAAGTGCATTAACCCTTTCCTAATTCATTAAAACGACACGATTATGACCCGACTGCAAACTGCAAACGGAAACGGCAGGACATTAAGTTGTTACAACCGTAAGTTGCAATAGTAGAGTTATTAACCAAACTAATGTTATGAATGCGAAAGTAACTCTGTTTGTTTCTTGCTCTTTCGTGCCTAAATGGTTGAATGGATTCTAATGAAATTTGGTAGGATGATAGATAGTACACTGAAGAAATAGAGTTAAAAAAAAATTGTCTATAGGTCGTCCCACTGCTGGGCAAAGGCTTCCCCTTTATCTCTCCAGGCGTCACTATTTCTGTTGAACATTGTGCACAGAAATCATCTAGGTGGTTTTTAGGCTACTTTTTACCGCGGGAAAATATCTCATTTAGGCGCGGGTTAAAACACTGAAAAGCTACTTAATAAATACAGTTACGTAGCAAGGAAAACAGTTGTTTCATATTTGCTACGCCGTAGACATTGTAGCTACGAGAATTTTCCACTACGACGATTGGTAGTTTAGGCGTTATAAAAAGCCGATATAAGTAATATTTCTTTGTTTGTTTGATTTAGATTTAGTTAAGTGATTAATTATTTTTCATGTAGTTCATTTTTTTTCTTTTAAAATGGAAAATTCATTAAATTGGTACTATGTCGTATTTCTCCAGGTACTTTTCGTTGTGCTCACAATAATTAAGAAACACGTAATGTACTTAGACTATTGAGGTGGCCCTATTGCTAGGATATACATTTCTACAAGGCAACAAGTACACTAAAATACAACAAATACACCGTATCAAGCAGTTGACTTGTACTCAAAATCATAGTTAAGTTTTATTGCTCACCCACTCTAACTAAATATTACTCAGACTTTTACTCGCAGTGGTTTTAGCTGAATTTTAATCAGCTTAGTCACACCTAGTTAATTTAGTTGATACGGTAGCTGTATTTTAGAGGCCCGGATGGTGTAGTGGATAGGGCCGCAGCCTTCTGTGCAGGAGGTCGTGCTTCGAATCCCACCACGTACCAATGTGTTTTTCTGTTTTCGAATTTCATATGTACGTTTCAATAAATTAAGAACCTTTCTTTCAAAAGTGCAATCAAGGGGCGAGAAAATACAAGTTTTTTTTTTAAAGTAAAAACATAAAGTCAGACCATTTTAGCATAACTTATATTTTTTATCTTACTTCTATATATATCTTACTTTTTAACTTATATTAACTTATATCATATTTTTATCATCATAACTATAGTTGATCCAAAATATGTTCTTATTTTAAATCTATCTTATCCACAATCTGGTTTTATCTATTTTTAGACATACCAACTACTTTTACTATTAACTTGTATCTGAATATTAATCAGCTTAATCTAACACTTACTTTATCTAATGTACTGCTAGTTGTATGTGGGTTATAATTATAAATGAATTTGCAAGTATAATTTGTTTTTGTTATGTTATATGTAAGTAGACTGTAGACCATTTGCTCTGTGTGGAAGTTGTTTTAAGTATGTATGGAAAAGAGGCATATTTATTTTTATTACTTGTTAAATATTTTTTTTACATAAAATTGTTATCGTTCATTACTGTTAAGGCTTATCATTTAAGTATTAACACTGAAATTCAAATTTTCTACGTATTTTTGCTAATTTTGAATCTTATTTTTTGTGGTTAGCTTATGAATGACCGTTGAAACCAAATCTACTCACACAGAATATAGAAAATAAATGCTTTCAATTTGTGGAGAGCATGACTTAACTAAATCATAACCAAAATTGTTGCCGTCCCTTGTTATTCTCTCAGGATATACAATGACAGGTGACCATTTTAGTCAGGATTTAGTGAATATGTGCGCATACGTATCGATACCACTGTCCCATAAATTATTATTTTAAAATGATTGTATTTTTCGTGGTTTACTCCTCTGAAACCCATATACGTTGTCACCAATAGCCACGAGGATATCCCTGCGCGCGCGCAGACACAACCAATTAGCGGGCGGAAGCTGCGTGACGTCACATCCGGCGCAGGGCCAGGGTCCGTCCCAGACGGAGTGCACTTGACTGCACTGCGACTGATGCAGTAATTGGATGCCAGTTGCAACATGTGACACGACCGTAAATTGCACTTGAGTGCAATTAATCTTTTAATAAGTTAATCGGCTGTGCGAAGTTAGGTTGGGGACTTCTAAATACATAATGTCTGAATCTTTTCTGGATTTTTTAATTTTACCTATTATATCCTGTTGGGTTTATAATTTTATTGAAATAATATAATGTAATAATTTATTCATACATTTAGCATTATTAATTAAACTTTTTTATAGTATATCTCTCTCTCCAAAATTACAGTGTCGTTTTTTGTTTAGTTTCATATGTAGAGTTTAGTTTAGAGTGATTCGATATTTTTGTAGTTCGTAAAATTCTATTCTTTCCTATAGAATTTTTGTCTCTTTAGAATCTAAAATTTAGATAATCTCAAAAAATATCTATGACTTCATAAATCCCTTTTCCATACACTTTTACTAACCCTCATGACGTCACATCCGCCACTCGTTAAGGTCAAGGCACGACAGCACAAACTGCAATTGCATTTGCGCCCGCGCCGGTCAGACTGCACCCAGACTGCAGTTTCAATTGACTTGCGCGGGAGCATAGTGCCAGCAATGTCAATGTTACTATAACATGATAATATAGAAGCTAAAAGTTACACTTGGGTGGGATTTGAACCCACGAAGTTCGGTTCAAGTGTATAAGCTTCTATATTTTAAAATCATTATAAACACTGTAAGTACGAGTATAGCGTTAGTGGTAATTTTCTTTACTCCTGCTTAACGTGCACTCCGAAGTGCGGAATCATATTTATTTTCTTTACAGACATCTGCATTGTCCTGGGATCACATCAAAATTATCCATCAATCTTTGATTTGTTGCTCCAATCTACGCAAAAGAATTAAAAACATATGTCACACACAATAATTCACCACATTGTGACTGTATTGGTAACTCGTTGGCATAACACAACGAACAGCATTGAACCCTGGACCCGAGTCAAGTGGTGCCGGTCACTGCCACTGCACTCTCCAGATTGCAATCAGTATGAATAACTGTTGCGAACTCGTGATACGGCGGGGATTAAAAAGTTTTGATTAGTAGGACATAGATTTAAAATTATAAAAAATCAAAATCAAAATGTTGATACAGGCAGTATTTAAACTTGTGCTTTGGAAAATCGTTCCATAAACTCTACCTGAGCAATCTCATAAAAATAACACTGAAAAATACACCAAACGCTAAAATATTTTTTAATTGCGACTAATATTTTACTAAACTGCAAGTCAGTGTCAAAATTCTGACTACAATTTTAATGACAGCAAAATATTATGATACCATACGTATATGTTATAAATATGAGTTGAAATATTTTTACTCAATTTCTGATTTGACAGTTTAGTAGTCGCGGGAGACTGATTTCATAATGTTAAAAAAAGATAACGTAGAAGAGTCTATAGACAGAGTACCTAAGAATGATGTTACCTATTTTTAATACTTTTTTCTTAAATGCCTAAATCTTAAATCCGTCCAAATATTTTTTTCGATATATTTTACTAAAAACCAATTTATAGTATGAAGTCTCTACATAAGTAAAATCATTTCAAAGTTCACTTGTTAGAAGTGAAATGCAAATATTAAAGACTCTCACGATCCGCCATTGACGTGCTAAAAGAAATAAAGCGCTTTGCGGCCAGACGGGAATAAGTCATAAATACTAGACAAATGTCTACACCTGGCTTCGTTTGTGTAGGAATGGTTTAGTTAGGATGTGTTCACAACTAACGACACGATCGAGAGATATTGATGTAGAGTAGAGTCTTAGATTTTAAAGCAACTAGGTTTATGCTGAATTAGGGACGATAAAAAAAGAATTGGTTACCTTCCTTCTTTTTCAGGCATTTATTTTAAAAGTTAGTCATGAGACTCAAGGTTTTCAAGGTAAGTATTATAATTTCGGAAATGAACCGAAATATCTTCTCCTATATACCCAGACGCGGCGGAAACTCTACCTCGTAATCAGGCGTGATTGTGTGTATCGTTTCGTGTGGTATAAAGCTACCCTCAACCGCTCGGCACATGATGTCGCGTGGGGACGTAGTCTAGCTGAGTCACAGTGCAACTAACAGCGGCACTACATATCTTAATGTGGAAGGAAACTTTGCCGTTGATGCTCTGCCTACCTCGTAATCAGGCGTGATTGTATGTACCGTATCGTGTGGTATAAAGCTACCCTCAACCGCTCGGCACGTGATGTCGCGTGGGGACGTAGTATAGCTGAGTCACAGTGCAACTATCAGCGGTCGGTAGTCGGTTAGATCTATCTTAATGTGAAAACTTTGCTGTTTTGGATGTTTAATCGTAAATAGTAAAAAGAACTTTTTTTAAAGTATGTGATATCACACCATTCTCGAAATTTTCTTCTTCTATGAAATATGAGTAGGTTTTCAATTAGACGAACCTTATTACCTATTAGTGTTTTAAACTACCTTAAGTTCTGAGATTTTCGCGGTTGTCCATTATAGTTAGATAATTTATTCGAAATATCGAGGTGACAATAAATATAATCGCGGTAATAATCCCGTTCAAAATAACAATTTAACACCTAATACTCAGCTTAAATTTTAATAATGGTTTCTATTTTTCTTCTGTCAATAAATCATACTTGCTTTTTCCCGCTAGAAGTCAGACTCTACCTTCAAACTTTATAGTGTTGAAGTCAGTCTGATACAGTGTTTGGTAGTTCTGTGATTCGATATCGTGGGTTTTATGCCCGTCTGCTCCTCGACTATAACTCCTGGTCTATAATGGCGAATTGAAGTTATTAACGACCTCCTTCCGTACTAATGTATCTATTGTACTACTTTGTTAGTACATTATGAGAAGAAGGTGCTTGATTAAATATTAATTTGTTTATTTATTGTAATAAAGAAATTCCATAGGTACTGTCCATATTAAGGCCAAGCCTCAATTTGGGTCGCTGAGCCAGAGTAGTAAGTAAGTAAGTAATATTAATGTGCACAAAGTCTTTTGCTCTTTGTAAGAGCGGGTTTTATTCGATTATCTTCATAATTTTGTAATAATATTAATTTTTGAAATATTTGTCCTATTATTGGGCTTGGCAAAATAATGACTACGATCTCTACGCCGTAGCAATTACATTTTGTGAACATGTCATTTTACTGTTTAATAATAAGACGCCTGTAATCCATGTTCCGCATTTGAAACGAAAACTTGAGTGAAATCGTACATACTTATATAACGTCTACGAATCGTACAGGTAGGTACTACCGTAGCGTCTACGTCCGTAACTATGGCTACGCGCGTAGCAAGTGGAAACACTTTTATACTATTTGTAGTAGACAAAGAGGGTGAATTATCTATTTATTTTATTTTATTTCATTAATGTATTGGCACTTTAAAGTTAAACTTTTCGCACTTTAACGTGCTTGTCATTTAGTCATTCATAATTTGGACATGGTTTTAACTTTTTGCAACGACTTTTTGTGTTTGAGTAGTTTGGAAACTTGGCATAATTTTTAGCTTATTTGACACATACTATTAAATAATCTTGCGTGTTTTGATTTGACGGATAAAATATATAGCATCAAAGTTCTAATTGTTAAAAATATGAACAAGTTTTTTCTTGTATGGAATATCGAAAAATTTAAGGCGCCAATAACGGAATTAGAAGTAAATTCCCCTAAATTACTCACAAGAAACAAGTTTTTAGTGGCGACATTAGCTAAAGTAAACGAAATTTTTAATTGATAAAAAAATCAACTGCAATAGTTCAACTATTCTATAAATAATAGAGTCATCACATCAAACTAGCCAATTCTTATCAGCTGACCCGTGTAACCATAAGGGTGTGTCTACACTATTACTGCAACCCGCAACACTAGCAAACAGAGGGTGGATCGGGGTGAATCTAGTTATCTATGCCCCTATTCCTACTAACATTAATGTTGTAAGACAGCTATCCACTGCTGGCTTTGTTTGAGAAGAGTTTCATAGTTCAGATGAAATGCAGCAATGTATTTTAAGACGCAAGGTAGCGCCTATGATGCTATGACTAGATAGCTAGTGGTTATTGAGCTAAACAAATCTGTTAGATGTCACCATTTTACGCTCAGCTGATCTATTTGATAAAAGGTCACTTCAAATTGAGTGCAAATATTTAAAGGGTCTATAGGGTTTAATTTTTAATGTTGTTCATATTGCTTCTGATACGAAAAATACCACGTTTAGGTAACCACTATTAGGCTAAGTATGAAAAAAAAAACTGGCTCTCCAACTCTCCATACACAATTACATATTCATTGACTCTTTTTAGCAATACAATGTCAGTTATAAGTATAAACTCTAAAGATTGAATAAACTAGTAGGTACTTCGTAGACTTTTTACATAAAAACATCAAATTAAACTTGAGAGTTATTTGAATTTCGATTTGTTCCTTTTACAGTTTAATTTCCAGGTAATTTCGCGTTCAAATTGAAAAACGCTAGAATATTTTCAAAAGGAACATTATTAAAAAGTAATTGAAATCGTTTCCCGGATAGTTTATGGGTAAAGTACTATAATATACTTACCTACTCACCTTGTAATTAAGCGGAAAGTTAATCCATTTTCCATGTTGTTCTTGCATCGGAAACATTAAAAGGACATAGAATGTTCCAGCTGCCCGAGCTAAGGGTTTCGTTGAGCCTATAACTTGTCACTAAAGATTCTTATTTATTTTTACCTTCAATATTACTAAGACGTGTCTAAAACTCCTTTTAGGTCCGTATTTATAATCAGATCTTGAGACTGACAGCGAGTTTGAGTTCGTATCAGAAATGACATTTACAAAACGGCCTGTCAAAACTATATTTAATATCGCTCTCCATCTTGAGATCGCTTCATAAATACGAGCCTTAATAGGCCGTTGTCGCTCTTCTTATGTGAGGGATATATCATAAACAAGAAACAATACAATAAAATAATCTGACCTAAAAATAGAATATAGGAGTTGATGGCTATATTTTGACATCAAACTTCCAAACAGGGGTCCGGCGCCTAGACAAAGGGTAACCTATCCCTCTCGTTGGATAACAACATATGTTCTGATTATCTTTTTTAAAGCTAGGTCAGTTGAACACGGTATTTCGCTTTGGTATTGTATGGTGAGTTGAGTTTTGGAAATTTACATTAAAGAAAATTTGAGAAGGAGTGAAATCTTAACAGATGCGTTATCTGTTGTGTTGTATGATTTGTTTTCTTATGTGCAATAAAGTATTTTTTATTTTTTCTTATCTTATCGCCTAAATTGCTAAGCACCGAAATACCTTAGCTCCCTCTACTGGTTTCTACAGTTAACCCGGGAAAGAAGCAGCTGGTAAATTCTATGATTTTTAAGTATCCGTTACCATTTGAAATATAAACAATTATTAAATCAGCCGTTTCTTATCAGTTGTATCATTTCTAAATCTGAGCACGCATGGTCGTTCTAACTCTCACACAACAATAAGTGCGACCAAGGGCAGGCTCGGTTCAAGGACAAGGGGTGGCGACCCTTACGCATTCGTTCAAGCCTACAGGTGGATGGGTGATCATAAATCAGGGGGAAATCTGCTGTATTATTTGAGTTAAGCAAGTTTCCTTTTGGGGAAGGTTTTGTCGTGATGGAAAACTTTCCGGAAAGACAGAAAAAAACGCCTACACAGGGTGTAAGGGATAGCTTCCCGCAAACTCAAGGTTTCTCAGTTCATGAAACTGAACATCTTTTACCATAAAATGTTTCAGAAAAAAAGTAAATAATAAAAAAAATTCTGCTCCATTCCATACAAAATTACCGCCTCGACAAATAATTTGTATCGAGAAGCCGTTTTTTTTTGTCATTTCCTAATTTTTTTAAATGATATTTGTTCAGTTTCTTTGATTGGGCAACCCCTATCCCACAGCCCGGTTTGAGAGAAGAAAAAAACAATGTATAAGTACCTAAATATAAGCTCAAGGAACTGTATCGTAAGACTTCGCCTGCCTTTCATAGCGAATAAAAAAAAAAAAAAAAAAAAAAAGCAAGTGCGACAACAAGTTTGAAAGTCGCCGCAATCTAAGGAGGACTGCACACACAACTTACACGGCAAGTTCAAGGGCAAAGGCGAGCGACCCGTGAGGGTGCGTCTGCGTACGCCCTAACAGGTGGATGTTAAATCGCTTTATTCTTTTTTTTTTACCTCGAGACTTCGAAAGTTGCAGGGAAGTAGGGTCCGAAGAGTTCGTGTTCTTTTTTTTGAAAGGGAGCGCTTGTATCGTTATTTTTTTCAGAGTTTTGATTTCTTTATTGCCAGTATCTTGCCAATATCTTATAATAAAATATACGTAAATAAACAGTGCTTCCATGCTGGATTGGGAGGGATAGAAAAACATAGAATGTGCCAGCTGCTTTCCTCCCGGGCATGCTGTAAAAATCAGCTAAGGGATATGAAGTGTCAGTGTATTGTAATTTAGGCGATGGGCTGACAACCTGTCACTACAGCAATATACAGTTCCATCTCAAAATTTGTAGGACTTGGCGGCACGACATTTGTTAGGTCGTTCACGCTCTGCCTACCCCATTAGGTTTAAAGGCGTTAAGGTTAATGTTATATTTTTAAATATAGTTGAAGTGACTGTGACTTTGATAATAATTATGCTTTAATAACAATGTCGCAGGACAAAGGACTCAAGAAACCATTGGCCCTTTGATTTGAAAAAAGCAATTATGAAAAATAAACGTCTGGCGAACTCAACAAAAGCAAATTGAAATTTTACTTTGCGATATTACAAGTTAATGCTGTTCAAATCAACACAATTACAGACGCGTTTCTTTTCCTTATCGGTAAAGAAAAGAAATAAAATTGAAAATGGAATCAATATAACGGTATGTTTACATTTGTTTTGTAAACGTTATGGTGTTTATGTGGCGATAACGGTTTAGGACGACTCGTGCTTGGCCCGTGAGGTGCTGGAGCGTGATAAGAGTTGCGTTTGCGCACGTGGGTAAAGATCTGCCGATTGTGTGTAAGGGCTGTTATGAAGTTTGCGTGGATGTCATTTCCGGACACAGTCACTTTCAAACACGGAATATCATGGAATGCAATAAATATTTGAATATTAAGTATTTTCGAATTTGATACAGAAACTAGATTTCCGCCCCGCAGTTTCACCCGCGGCTTACTGAGTTTTCACGTGGGAATCAGGCATTTTCCCGGGGTAAAAAGTAACCTATGTGTGAATCCAGGGTGTCAGCTATCTCCATATCAAATTTTATTAAAATCGCTCCAGCCGTTTAGACGTGAAAGAGTAACAAACATCCATCCATAATTACAAATTTTCGCGTATATAATATTATTATTAGGATGACACACGAATATACAAAACTTGCAATTTTTTTGTTTTTAAATTTGAGAAATGAGCTTTTTATTGTTCAAATCTCTCTCTCTCTCTCTCTCTCTCTCTGGGAAGCTAAATAGAGCATTATGTTATCTATGGTATTTGCTATCTGTTTATCTTATTTATTTTAAAAAACGAACTTGGACTTGTTACCTTCATCTCATATGCTATAGAATTTATACGCATTGCATTTGTGCAATCTCATGTCACTCTCTAGAGCTAGAATAAGCTACCTAGTTTGTGCCTTTTTGTTTTGTAAATTATACAGCGTGCTATTGGTCACGTGTGAAGGAGATTTGCTTTTTAGGCGATTGTGGAGATGTTGAGGTATAAAGCTTTTTATTTAACTAATCTTCAGTAAGTTTAACCCAGTTATTGCCGTTCAGGCTTGAATTTCTTGCTTTTTATCAATGTATTGTACAAAAATTGGTAAATTGAAAACATAGATGTTTTTATTTCGCATTTATTTCACGAACAGAAACTTGACTCAGTGTCAAGATATAAAAAAGAATTATTCAAACGAGGTTTGCAACACGCTCCGGGGCCGGCAGCTCGGTGGAGGTGGTTAGGGGTATCAGCCTCTTCATGGTGGTGATTCCACTTATGTGTGAAAACGTGGTTCCACCACCTATTATGTTCCCTTACACGCCAGTGCTTTTGATGTCTCTTCATGGACTTGCTCCATCCTCGAATGTTTTTGATTCCCACATTGAGGCTGGTCAAGCGTTGAAGGCTCTTTGCCCTTCATTCGCTAGTCTTATGATATTATTTCATATCGGGACTATTACCTCATGGATTCTTTACAGAAAGGTTAAAGCCTACATCGCCACTCCCAAGCTAGTTCCCTCGCATGTCCAGCCGCATGCGCACGCGTCGTTATCAGCTGTTCTACTCGTATATTTGTAAACCTTCCCCGCCGTGGTCGGCCACGTGAAGTGAACCAGTTGAATGAAACTCTAACAAGCGATTGAGTGGCTACCCAATTGATTACTCACTCACTTCCTCGTTTAAGAGATTTTACGAGGTTATTACGATTTTTTAAAACAGAACTTAAGTATTTGTTTTGTAATGTTCAAAAATACATTCTGATGTAGGTAGAGCAAGACATACTTCTTCTAAAACTAGGTATTTATTAGAATTTAGAATCACACAATTACACTTCATGAAAGATCTTTGATCCACATTGAAAAGTTTGTTTTACCATTCCTAAAAAAGAAATCATATTTTTTTGTAAAAAGCTCACTATATAGTAGATCAGGTGAACTAAATTGCTCTGTAAAAATAAGCTGTACTGTACCTGTTATACTGCCTTATTTCCCTTACTTGTATGTCAAATAGCTTATAGGCTATTTAACTATTAGTCAAATCAGTAACTTTTTATGAAATGTCAAAACGCTTTTTTGTATGACAATTGTGAGTTATGACGTCACTGGCTTGTAAATATTGACTACTCAAATCAAAAACTTCTATATTTTTAACTCGATTATTAAATCTAAATGTGTATATTTTTTGAAATGGTGAATGAGATCCACAATATTTTAGCCATCAGTTTTAAGTATAAACGTTTTGAATTTTTTAGCTACCCAGTCAACATGCCTATTGATGTTATTTCATCTGCCCATGTCCACACTCCAAAAATTACAACCAAACCAAGTGTCTTTGTCTATCTCTTTGATTATGATAGCCGTTTTTTCAACGTCTGGCGCTCCACATAGCTAATCACCACGGGCCGAGATGAGTAAGGCTCGTATTTATAAAGCGATCTCAAGATTGAGAGCAATATTGAGTGCGGATTTGAAAGGTAATTTTGTACTGGAATGACATTTTTGATACGAACTCAAACTCTTGAGAGCTGATTATAAATACGGTCCTAAATCCAACTCACACGCCTGACATGTTAACATGGTTATCGAAGCATAACAGATTTTTGTATTTAAAGTTATTTGACGGAAGAAACCTCGGAAGTTCTGTTACATTAATATTGGACAGAGAACTCACTGAGTATGAATCCGTATCCTTTGCTGTAAGGGAATAGATGGTTCTGTTCTGTGTAAATTGATCAAGAAATATTCACCTATCCAATTTTACGTATATTTCATTTATAGTATCATGTATCATTGATTCATAGGTGGTTCTTTAGCGAACATTTTTGCGTCTTTAAAACTCAATGTTTCGTCCAAAATATGAAACATGTACGCTATTAGTAGTGTTATATTTTATTATACAGTTGATTAATTTTATTTTACTTGTTGATAGCAGCATTTTATATTTCAGTTACAGTTCTTTCATTTTATATTGTGTATTTAGAATGTTTTTATCTCTTTTCATCTTATTGTATCGAATCAAGTCTCCAAATTACGAGAAAGAAAAGAAAAACAGCGAAATAATCGATCTCTCTCTTACTCTCATAATCATCTTATTGGACCATCTGTCCAATTCGGCAATTATAAAAAGATCTAACACAGATAAGATAAAAGGCTAGTTTGAAAGTGCGAGCCGATTTGAACAAGTGCACCAATTTGGTTGAAGTGGTAGTGGCCAATTATGAGTCACACCGTTACTGGGTTCACGCCTCGGCGGGTCCGGGCTGAGATTTCCTTTGAGACTCGAAGCAAAGATTTATTGGACTAGGAAGTCTAAGAAAAAGATTATGTACCAGCTGATGTCCTTTCGGACATTGCGACTATAGTTTTTTTTTATTTATTAAAATAGTATGAATATTGTAGCACTCACTCAGTTACCTGAGCTCAAGTGTAGGTGTGCTCCGAATGTCTATGCTAGACTTTCTGGGATTCTCGAGTGTATTCTACCTACTTGCCTCTACCTAACTGCCTCCATGGTCTAGTGGTCTGAGCTTTAGGCTGCCGATCCGGAGCTCGTGGGTAGAAAATAGATTTGGTTGATTTTGTAACATAATATTTAGACTCTACTTTAATATCTATGGTTATTTATTTAATCGTACGGCACGATACAGCAAGAGGATTAACATTTAATTATCCGACATTATGAGCAACGGTTTCTAACCAAGACCTTTTACAGAAAAATAACAAACGGATCTAACAGTACTCAAACAAGGTGAGAAAATCACCCAATTACAAACGGACCAATTACAGAAATTGCAAGTGACCATTAGGGGTGACCAAGTGACCACGGTTTTTGACCATTGGTAACTATTGCAGTGACTGTAGGTAGATGGTGACCAGAAGTGGTGACTGTCGTGCTTCGTAGCGCGTAGTGATTGGGTGTCAACTAGTTAGATGGTGGAAGCTTGTTATTTTTGTAAGGCGTTGGACTGTAAAAACAGTTAATTTGATATTGAGCGCTTTGTTGTTTAGACAAAAAAACCTTCGTGAAAAGTCTGACACAAATTACTTTCGCCAAGCAGTCTTCTAACTACTTAACACTTTAAAATGACTAGAATCACAACAATAGAGCAACATAAAATACCAAAAGCAGCTATCAGATCGACTCGGGCGCAGATGACTCGGCGCTTTCCGCTGCGCCGCCGCCCCTGATTGGTCGAGGCGCCCGTTTTGAATTCCGAACGTAAAGATCGTTACACCGGCCGTAGATTACTCATTGAGGAGCGCAATCGAGTATGAAATGGAGTTCCTTTACAATAGGTGCTACGGATTGATATCAAGATTATAGCGACGGGTTTTTTTAAAGTTAAAAAGTCAAGTTACAGTGTTTTTAAACTTGTATTAGGAGATGTTCGGCTATCGAAGAGGACTACATTTTACTCAAATAAATCGACTCTACACATACAAAGTTTTATGCATATTTTGTGCATAGGTACTTGTTTATCAATGTTATTAATATACGGGATTATTAAGCTTAATGTTTAAATTTTAATTCGTAGGTATAATAATCATTCGATATATTGATATATCGATATTGCTGACGATTGCTTCGCCACTAGTTCATAAATTGTTCTGAAGTAAAATAAATTAAAATTTGAAAATTTCTTGGAGTGTTGGATAAAGTAAATGACTCTACAATCCACAAAAATGTTTCCTACATTCTTTAACTTTCCTACCGAAATATCAATCAGAAGAAAACTTTTATCTGAAAACTAGACTACATTACAGTTGCGTACGAAAGTGTTCTACGCGTCCTTGACCTTTGAGACGGGATGCATCGGATTTGCATGTAGACGATGCGCTGGTCCGCGGCGCGCCGGCCGAACTGGTTCCATAAACGACCGACTAGTTCTCGCCTTGCCGTACTCCTCGCGGGAAAAGTGTTAATACGACGTGTGGGACTGGCTGGTTTCACTTTCCGTTAAGGTTTTTCGTACGTTTAAAATTTTGAGAGCTTTTGCGGAAAAAGTTTTTTTTTTTGTTTAAGATTTGGTTGTGTATTTGTTTAACTTACTTTTTGAGTTCTTAAATGAGTCTGAAGGGTAAGATAAACAAATCAATAAAATATGCACTACGTTGCTCCTTATTTAATAACGCTATAATAAAAACTCATTTTAATTACACAGTACATAGATCAATAACTGATGTAAAATGCTTTGTTAATGATAAATTAAAAATAATGTAAGTACAAGTAATAAAATATGTTTCACTGCCTCCAATTTTATGCTTCCTAGAAGGGCAATTAAAATAACGATAAAATAAAAATGCGTTTTGCCGGCGACTGTACGCGTTCGCGCAAAGGGCGTTGTTATTTAGTCGGCGAATATAAAAATCTGTGCATAAAATGAAGTCATATAATTTTTATGACTGGTTTTGTGTCTTTTATTTTATGTTTTAATGTTTCGGACCGTACGCGTTTCAGAAGAAAGAAAAATGAAAAGTGCCGAGGTATAGAAATATGTATTTCAGACATACGTTTTTCCAGTAGGTATATTAGTACTTTAAAGATCGATGCATTATGAAAACAAATTGTCTTCTTTTAAGTAAAGATATTTTAGAATAATGTATTGCGATTGCGAAGTCGTAAAAAATACAATACATAATACTAACTTCTATTCATGTGTTTTTTTTTCATTCTGATTTTGGAAGTAATGTTTTTTTACTGGTACTTACTAAGCATAAAAATATACTTCTATATTTTCATTCTTTCATTATTTTTGCTTCCCTCAATATTATGCGTCCTTTTGTTTTGAATTATAATAACGTTGCAGAAGATTCGAATGTTATTTCTAAATTATGTTGTATCTGCTTCCGTTTTCAGTATATTGTTTTATGATTGTTTTACTTGAAAAAAAAAAAAAAACAGAAAGCTTTGTAGAATCACATTTGACGTAGAGTAAAATAAAAATGTGATAATTATGTCGATTTGCAATTTTTTACAAAAAATAAGCATTGTTCATGGATATTTTTAATGCTATCACAACAATATTTTTTAATAAAAAAAAATACAATTTAATTATATTATTATTCGAACGCCCGTGAATGACTAGGGGTAGGCTTAAAACCAGCTGGAAGCTGTGCTTATGCCCGTTTCATACTCTGCTTTTATTTTTTGTGTAATGCATTGTAATGTAATATGTGATTATGAAATAAATGATTTGTATTTGTATTTGTATATTAAAACTAAAAAATATTGTACTCATACAAATTACGTATGGATAACAAATAATAAATTCAAGCACGTGTACACGACAAGTGAGTGTCGATTGCCGGCGGTAAAAAATTAATAGCTGAATGAGGATAAAAACGCAAAGCTAATTGCAGATGGCGCCACCAGCGAGTGTTCCAAAAGAGACCAATGAGAAGACGCAAAACTGAAATTGACATTGACATTGACAGATTACTGACCAATCACAGGAAAAAGGAACACTCGCTGGTGGCGCCATTTAGTTCCCAGTTTTTCTCCCCATTTGCGCGCGCGGCAGCTTTTTTAATTTATGGAAAGTAATTCAAAAACACTCTAAATTGAATTTTAATGCTATAATTTTTTTCTATGAACGTGTTTATTGGGTGCTAGAGTAGTTAATTTAACGCGGGATCTTTTTAAAGTTAGTTAATAACTATCTAACCTTTCTCATTGCTCTCTGATTTACATTAATTAATCATTACGGTAAGTTACACGAGCATTAAGTGAGCGATTAAAATCATTAGATTTAGATTATGTTTTATATTTAGCGATCTAAAAATTATTTGAAGAGTCTACATCAAATATTTTAAGCTACACCACGCGCGCTTAGGATAATATGACATTTAATTCTATTCTTCCGAACTTAATTAATTCTTTTATAAAAAAATATTAAATGCTCCATAAAATAATATCACGTCTAGGATGCGTTACATTTTTTTATCTAATAAGAAAAGTAAAATATTGTCTGTATGTTGTCGTAATAAACTGATCAAATGTCGCCGCGGCAACAGCTTGCTCGGACGGGCGGAACCGCGCGGATGACTTATTTGTTGTATTGAAAACAAATACTTAAGTATTTGAAATTTTTTTTTTTTTTGTTTTATGTATTTTTTTCGGTTTTTCGAAAAACATTTTTTTTTATACACAGATAAAAAAGCTTTATTCAAGTCTGCAAAATAAATATAAAAAACCAAAAAAGCAAACTTACCAGTATGACAATAATCTTCTAAATAATGTCGGGCAGCCCGCTGCACTATCGAGTAATACAGGCTCACTGAAGAAAGCGCCATCTTCTATTCTCTTCTTTAACTCTCTTCTGTTCTGATTGGTCCGTCTGTCCGGTAGTACAGTTTGAATGTGTTACAGTTTCATAGGAAAACAAAACTAAACGTACGACAACTGAAACTTGATAACTGCATCGGTTTGTGTTTCAAAAAATAAACCCGAAAAAATAAACCTTGCTATTTTGAACTGCGTTTAGTTGCGGTGTGTCGAAAAAAATTATTTCCTTAAAAATTTCAATTTCAGCCGGGCAAAGAGTTTAGTTTTTGTTGCGTCGAAAAATGTTCACGTTCCATTTTTAGTGTCGAAATTCGGGAGTTTTTGTTCGCCGCATTACTACCGCCGTCCAAAAGTACGCGAAATCAAACTCGTAATAAAATAATAGGAAGTAGGGCGCGGGCGGCGTTGGCCGCGGACTCTCCGAGACTGACGGCGCGCCGCGTTTTTTTGCTTCCCTCACATAGAGGATGCGGCTGCAATAACTACGGATAATCCCATAATTTTCAATTTCGGAAACGGTTTTTCGACTCGGAAAATTTCAAGTAATGTTAACAAACTAGACGGTAATTTTACAAGGGCGGCTAATGAGAGTCCTACTGGGATTTCGTGCATTTATGCTATTTTTCCACTAAACAACTTTTTTGTAAAGAAAATTCGTGGTAACGTTTTAAAACTAAACATAATAAAACATGAAAGTAAATAAATATTATACGAATACAGTTTAACAACAACAGAACAAGCATAAATTAAAATGCATCCGCAATTAACTTAAAAACGTATTTTTATTCTAGCGAATGGATTCTAAAATGACGTTCTAATTAGATTCAAATTGGCGAAAATTAAATATGGCGCCGGCGAAAAGGCGGGAAACTTATTTTCCCGCGTTCGCCGCGTAACGCGTGTTTACAGAGTTTTACGTTTATTTTCATCGCTTTTACTTTGTGAGCTTAGTTCTGTCTGACTTTAACTTATTTAGATGCGATTTTCCTTGTTAATGGAAACTTATTGTGTGAAAAGCGCTTGTAATATTATGATACGGCAATGTTTTAGCCCTTTTTACAGTTTTTTATCCTCATTTAGAAAACGACTTACGTTTTATCTTTTATGTAGAGTGCGTGTGTTTAAGTAACATTGATGTCTTGTAAACTACCTAAGTGATATTAATAAAGTTGTTGCTCTGTAGCCTCTCCGGATGTTTGTGAAGATCTGAGAGATGAAGATGCATCGCCCCGGCTTATCGGTCGCAGCTACATAATCAGACGACGCAATTATGACGAAACCCTTTAAAAACGATTCGCGCAAAAATAAAGAAAAAACGAGAAAAATGTTCATCAACGCGACACGGGCCCTCCCCCGCGACCCGCACCCCCTCGTCCCGCGCCCGGGGCGGCGGGAGGTGCGACCGGGACGGCATGCAACCACCTCTACCCCTCCCGCTCTCTGCACTCGCGCCACCAAGTTTCATATGAAAACTACCCGCGCTGCGCACTCAACGCTCCATTTTTAAAACGGCCTATCTCCAATCACAAACTTTTAAATTGGAACCATATTTTATCGATGCAGAATTCTTTAAGAGCATCGCAGGAACTCTGCCGTTGCGTGGCGTAGTAACTGCTGAAGTTTTGGACTCCTGCAAGCACACAGGCGCACCCGCGCTAAGTTTAGCCCGTGCATATACACGGTGCACTCACGCACACACTCACAACTTCCTTGTGAGGTGCTCCAGTATGCGTGCAAGATGGAAGTGTGCGTCAAAAGTTGGTATTGAAGTTTTCGGTACAGTTTCTTTGTGTCAGTGATTTTTTCCGCGCGTTTTTCAATGTGTGCGCGGGTCAGTAATTTTTTTTCGAGTTTTTACTACTCACACACGTGTGCTGTTGCGTTGGTGTGGGTTAGGACGCCCGTTCTTTGTGCTCGGGGGATTGTAAAAAATGTCGTATTGGATTCTAGCTCTGCTAATGAATGATAGATAGAAACGGCTCTCGTATCGTACACGATGCCTGAAACCCTGACGTCACGGGTTTTTTTCTTCCAATTATTTTGCATTCAGACCAATATCGAACGTGATTTGTATGTGCATTTCGAATAATGCATCTCGATTCTCGATATGCGAATTCGTCGAATCTATTTGGTTTGTCTAGTTTTGTTGTGGGGAAGACATCAACGCGGTACAATATTTTTTTATTGTTTATGTAATATTCATATTGCGAACTCCATTTTTAAATTTTTGGCTAGCTTTCGGTATTGCTTTATATTCTCAATTTTAATTAAATTTTAACAATGGCGAACAATATTTCATTCCTCTGTTTTTAAAAATGCAGACTAATACTAAAAACGTAATTTCAATTCAATACATATCTACTCGTAGATACTAAGTACAAATCACAGCTACCAAATCACTAGTACGTACAAGTGGCCCGCATAAAGAAATAAAGAAATATAGACCACGACCGTACAGAAGTAAAGTAGTATTTACTTTTCACTTTTATTGACCACTCTAGCCTGACACCGGAGCGCATAGAACCTTTTTACACGACCGTTGAGTGGGATAAACATATCGTATGATAAGAGGAAGTCAGATGTTACGTTATAAGGTTCAGTACGATGTTGAAAAATAAAATGGAAGAATGGGGATAAAAACGCAAAGCTAATTGCAGATGGCGCCACTGTTGAGTGTTCCAAAAGAGACCAATAAGAAGACACAAAACTGACATTGATATTGATATTGACAGATTACTGACCAATCACAGGAAAAAGGAACACTCAACAGTGGCGCCATTTAGTTCTCAGTTTTTAACCCCATTTAATTTAAATGATTTGCTTGACTCTACATTAAAACCTTAAGAAGTTTATTTTTATTCAACTCTGTATCAAGTTTATAGTTCCTTGGATCCTATATAAGTTTTTGTTTTGTGTCATGTGTCTATCATAATATATTTTGGGATTTTTTGGGACCCAAGAAATTTATAACTTGATCGAGAATAGAATAAATGACCTACCAATAGTGTAATTAATGTGTAATGTAATTAATGTGTGTATAATAATTCTCTTTGTTCTTCGTAGATTATAAAGTATTTGATTTAGTTTAGATTTTCTTTGACCTCACTGGAAAATGCTATTTTATTAGGGGTCATCTTATTATTTGATACTTCCGCTATCTTGATACGATTCTGCGGAACCCTAAAAAGTTTTGTACGTGAAGGTATCGCCTTAGGGTTGTGTAAAACTAATGCATTTATTTAATTTGCATTCACAAAGTGTTAGAAAGCATTTTTATCTTGTCTTGTGCATCGTTTTAGTTTAACGAAATTAAATCAGAGTATGAGGAAATACGTTTGATTGTTATTGGAATACTTCACAGACTTATTTTTAGTAACTTTTTATTTTTAACAAACTAGCTGAGTATATTTTCGTAGGTTATCAAATTTATTGAATGGTAAAATATAAATGTTGAGGCATAAGCCTCAGTAAAGGTGGTGAAGGCAAGGAGACGAACCTAGAAATAGGGGAAGGAAAAAAAAAATTAGGTAATCTTTTGGTGCACACACAAGTTTTTTTTTTTAAATTAAGGGCTATTAAGGCCGGTATTTATAATCAGCTCTCAAGAGTGACAGCGAGTTTTAGTTTGTATCAGAAATGTCATTTTAGTACAAAACGGCCTGTCAAATCCATACTTAATATTGCTCTCACTCTTGAGATTGCTTTATAAATACGGGCCTAAAAGTTGTCGCCGTATTCAGAGTAGGCTTTGTGCCATCGGTGGGGACTTATGAGCTGATGATGATTAGTAACAGTCCTCGACTAACACGTTTACCTACAGTGGTAGCAATTAGTAGTTGCAAAAATCACGACCTGTAATTTTCTATCATGAGAGAACAGAAAGGGAAGGCAATAATTTCAGACAAGATTTAGTTAAGTCGTCAACGAATCATGCAGTTATATCAATTTGATACTACAAATTGTGTCTAAAGTACCTGTAAGTAACTTTTTCTTCCTATGCTAAGTATAAGTACTCATCAGTCCACACATCACGCAGGTTGAAGAGGAACCACTCCGGCTAATGATATGCATTAGACGCCGTGTATTAATCCACGAAATAACGCGCTATTACCGCACAGGGGCAAAAACGACGACAGATACGGGAGGAGAACTTAGATTATAAGAAAGTGTAGAAAGACATTATATTCAGAAGGAGAAAAAACATAGAATGTATCAGCTGCTTCTGTTCCCGGAAATACTGTAAAATTCAGTCTTTACTGTTATTGTAATAGTGTTTAGACGAATAGGGAGGATAGCTTCATTTGTGTAGGTTTTTTTTTCTGATGGGTCTTCTTTTGACTCTAGTCTTAACTAGAGGGCCGATGGTGCTTTCCTTCTAAGGCTCGTATTTATAAAGCGATCTCAAGATTGAGAGCAATATTAGGTTACGGATTTGACAGCCCGTTTTGCACTGAAATTACAACTCAAACTAGCTGTCACTCTTGAGAGCTGATTATAAATACGGGCCTTAGATACCTCAATCAAAGACACTGGTGAAATTCTCAGACATACTAAGGTAAAATTACTTGGCTACATTGTTATTACTTGAGTGACGTCCATAATATATCAGACAATCGAAACAAAATATCTTTGCACACAATCTTTTAGTCATAGATCTTTTAGATTAGACTTATTAATATTTCCTTTTATGTGCTTAGGTGTATTCTTGGAGATATCAAACATGAATTATCAAACTGGCTGGATGTATCAAAGAAAGTGCTCCAAGTGCCTCACAGTATCTATATTTTCCAACAACAGTCTAAGAAATCAAAAAAGAATGTTGAAAAAAGAGGCCAGTAACTGGAGCGAGTACAGTAGCCAAGTAAGATGCAGGTGACTTGGGTAGTGGATAAAGTGTGATGGTCCTTTTACAAAGAATCTTCGATAGTGTAACATGATGTAATATAATAGTAGTAACTAGTAGCAATGGGAGGAAGGGATTATCTTTTTTTCTAAAATACTTTTTTTTTCGTTGTCAATTTTGTGAGATTGAATTTGTCAGATGTCGCTGAAATAACCCCTTGACCATCCTTTGACGTTAATTTATTTACAGATATTTTTAAAGTAGCTTCTTCAAAAATGTTAGTTTTGTCTTGTCAACAATCTATGATTACAACAAGTCATAAATAAATAAATAAATAAATCATTTATTTGCCATTAAACAAGGTTTACAATGGATGGTCATTAAATTATTATGCATACAGATACATATTACCTATACTTAGCACTAAAACAAATCTTTAGATTGAAATCGAGATCATAGATTCGAAATGCTCTTCTAAATCTTCCATTACTTAACAATAACCATAAAATCATTGTATTAAATTGCAGTAACCGATCTTCTTTTTGTCAACGCATAATGAGAATGAGAATAAAATGGTGTTCGCCATCACCACTAGCCATCGATAGTCGTGGCGAAACGGAAAGTGGTCCCACAAGGACGCCCGGTCCGCAGCGCCCTCCAGCTCCACGTGTGGTGTAAGGGACAAGGGAGAAGATAAAACCATAAACGCATAAACGTTTCTCGCAGATAGTTTAAAAAGCGCTGATGCACATAAAATTGACCTTAATATTCTTTTAAAGTTACGCGGAATGACAAAAGCATGTGAAAATTAAAAATTAAAGAGGACCTAAAATATAGCCCTGCGGAACTCCAGAAGACCCTAAATTTTTTATTGAATTAAAATTAAAACTATTAAGTTCTACCAGCTGAGTGATTGTGAGGATGTGTTTTATGCCACCTAATAAGATTGCCAGGTGATGTGCTTTTCATTAGACTACGAGTATAGAGTGATTAATGCGGTCATATGCCTTGCTTAAGTCTGTGTAAATCAAATTGATTCGGTTCGGATTGCACACAACTTAACTAATAAGTCCGTCTTTTCGAATCTATTTCAAAAACTTAAAAGAGCTAAAAAGCATCCTACAAAGTCATGGATAATACAATTTTAATTATTTGGCTTAGTTTGGTTGCAAGAATTATTTTTGATACTTATGACTTGGACCACCCCTATATCAAGTCCTGAGAGATGCTAGAATGTGTGAGTGAGCTTCTGTAGGGTAGTCGTACCTATCGTATACCTAGTGACTGAGTTCTAGCCTCTGTTCGGCGATATTCTACTTTTTCTTGCACTGTTCTTTCTTTGTTTCTTTTGCTATGTTTTGGAACGGTTTCCTATTAGCCTATATAGTTCAGACTGTAAATGTAGGTAAAATCTTGTTTTGAAACAACTTTAGTCTCGTCAGACGCCGAAGAAAAATATAGACGTATATTTTTGAAGAGATTCTTCATATTCTAATCAATCATAATAAATAAAAGCGCACACGAAAGAAGAAGATTAGGTATTTTCTAACCGTCTATCTGATAAAGTCACTCATTTTGTGTAATTTTTATACGCCTATCTGATAGGAATTGGATTGATATATGAGTATGCAACGTCCATACTTTTAAAGATAGCCACCGGAAAGTCATCTTAACGTGCTTTTTGAACTTGTACTTATAATTTAATCGGGTGATGCAGCCTGCATTCATTATATTAAAGTAGTGTATTTTTCTTGCCTTCATTGTTGCCAAGAATAGGTAAAATTTTCTTTTGAAAAATGCTTACCCCATGCTATAATACCTCTGAACCTTTTGTTCCGTTGTCTATGCACTCATTCAACTCCTGAGGCTGCCCATCCATCTTCGTCACCAACCAGACGGTGCATTAGCTAGACTCTTCCACCTGGACTGACAGACATACACCTATCTCTTTCACTTACGAGAAAATTTGGAGCTTGAAATTACCTCTCTTCTTCTGACGCAGTGAGTCAGCATCCTAAACTTTTTAAATGTTGCAAGTTTATGAATATTTTAAAGGATGTATGACGTTTTGGTTTTGAGTGGAATGAAAGTATTTTGTATGTAGAGGAATATAATTTCCTTAGTGTTAATACGGAGCAGATTTTGCAAAGTGTTTTGCAATGTTAAATTGCTTATCAAATTAACATAATGTCTATTGTAAAATAATACTATAAACTCTATTTATCAAACTAAGAACTTTTTTCCAAAGGCATTCAGTAGAACCCAGTCAAGGAATGATTTCGGTATACCTATTGCACAATTAAAGTGTTGGGCTGATTAATGTCTCGACGAAAAAGCTTTGAAAATATCTATCTCCTGGTTTGGTAGAGTGAAACATAATATATCCTTATGTGGGTATACAAGGCTTGTAAAACTTTTCAATTTAAAATAACTAAAACGGAGCAAGTAGGATCGATTCAATTAAAAACTAACCTGCCTTAACAGTGAGCTGGCTGTTCGGAGCAACAACCGCTCAAGACGGTAATCCATCTCCTTCACGCCGGGAGAGGGGCGATGCATTTGTTTGGTTTACGGCATAAGCGGTAGGAAAAAGAAAGCTAACCTAACCTGGGTACGAAATCTAACCTAACTTAACCTAACCTAAACTGAATGGGGTTAAAAACTGAGAACTAAATGGCGCCACTGTTGAGTGTTCCTTTTTCTTGTGATTGGTCAGTAATCTGTCAATATCAATATCAATGTCAGTTTTGTGTCTTCTCATTGGTCTCTTTTGGAACACTCAACAGTGGCGCCATCTGCAATTAGCTTTTCGTTTTTATCCCCATTAAGAGTGACTGTCCTAACAGCTTAAGATGCATTCGTGTGGTTGACGGCATAATTACGTGGATCGGACCTAAGTAGTCCAAGCCCACAGGTTTAAATGGCCTTCTCCAGCCACTTGCATTCTGACGGTAGATCCCAAGTAGATGGGGTGATGGGATAGTCTTTCTCTACAGACTTGATAAGAATTCATGACAGACTTTTTCAGCTGGATACTCAACTGAACATAATTATTAGCATCTGTCGCGTTTCATTGATCATGAATCTTTTTGTGTGGAAAATGATTGTATGATCCTAACCTAACCTGGGATGAAAGCTAACCTAGCCTATAACTAAACTGAGACAAAATAAAGGATGACATAAAAGTGGTGTGGTCCCACACCAAAGTATTTTAGATATTGGTAGATAATGTAATTTATTTTACCTTACCTTACCCTTTTCTAAGATGTTGTTTTGTACATTACCTACACAAACACATTTTAAAAAATATAATAAATGATAAACATAAACACTCCCTTCAACTTGCACCACACCGCAAGATGCATTAATCCCTGTACGACGATCCCTAATATATGGTCGTAGGTTCCGTCGGTCAGCCACCAACCGCGTCACTCTGAAATTAAATGATTTCTCATGATTATGATTATAAGGGATAGCACGATTGGACCTTGAATATTGAGGAGGTAACAATCCGGTGTTTACCATTTTACTACTTAGTGCGTCTCTGGATTTATTACATACATTCATAAAGTCACCCCTTTATCCCTAACGGGGTAGGCAGAGCGTAAAAGGTACCTTCGCCACGTCTGACAAAAGTTGAGGGCAATTTTGGATTGTCCTGATTTTAAGCTAAAGTCAAACTGTTCACCATGAGGTCTACTTTTGGTTTTAAATGTTTGTTTGTTGTTTGTTTTGAAAATAATATATTATTTTTGTATGATTCCTAATGAAATTGTGGAAAAACTAAATAGGTAGTAGTCAATACCCAAATTCGCAATATAGACACAAAATATCATCAGACTAATTTGGATGATGCACTAAAAACAAACATTTATACTAACAACCAATTTATACTTATAAGTTATAGTTTATAATTATTCTTGTGTTCCTCTCTGCAATGATCAATAGATTTTAAGTTTGCTGGTATCAGCACACCTACGAGTTTAATGCTTGCTGAAATTGATCAAGCAAAAACAGCAGTGAATTTCAATCTTCCAATCCAGCCAGAATAGGTGCAAGGGGATTTGCACAAAATCTTACTTACATTGATGACCACCATAATATCAGAAATACCACCATTACAATGGAATCATAGAAGCAAAGTCGAATCAATACTGAAACATTGAATAAAAATTGCAAAAACATTGACTCACAAAATACATTATAAATATCATCAGACCAATTTAGACGATGCATAAAAAGCCAAATCTACGTAAACACGGTCAGTATATTGAATGCATAATGTTATAGAACCGGTTGTATAATATACAACCAATATACAACCAACCAGTCGTATAGCTAATACACCGGCTGGTAGGTAATAGTTGGGTCGGGCGCTTGTCGTAGGTCAATAGCGAGGTAAAGTCATCGAGGACGATGTATCGTATAACTAGATCTTTCTATCTTGTACCCAAAGGTTGCCCGGGAAAAATTGCTGCTTTGATAATAAGGTCGCCTATTTTGTACTTTTTTGTGCCTTATTTTTCTTTTGTATGTATTTGTGTTTCTTTGGGCATTATTCGCATGTAAAATACGTTTGCGATTGTACTCGGTGGTCTGAGCCTTAGGCTTTTAATTCGTTAAACGTTTGATTTTTACTAATTTCGATCAACCATCAACAATCTAGTCGTGGAATAAACTGATAGGTGTTGCTTCAATCAACGAAACGTGCAAACACAAAGAAATTATTCTGGGAATGAAAAGAATTTTTGGCATAATTGCATCATCGAAGTTTTGTATAGGGAAGTCATCTTTTTTTTTTTCATTTCCTGTAAGAATTTTTCTAGGTGAAAATTGTTCTGGTCTGTTGACTGCTATCAGTTTGGGAACATCCGGTATAATTTAGTATAATCTAGTTTTCGATAGTTCCATGGCTCCAGTATGTGCTGGTCACGTGATCGGTTGCATCTTGCACACATGTCAGTCGATGCACTCCCGACCTCGTCGACCTTGCGATCGCTGCATCACTGCGTTATTGCATAGTGCACGTGCACCTAGACCTGCGATGAATATGTGATTTTAGTTTTGCTATGCACACAATTTGTAGGAATGGTTTGTTTATGTGAGTTGGAGATTTCCTTCGTCTAGGTAAAGCATGTTCTCCTATTCCCATTTAAAATGTTTAGTTTATTAATTAAGTAAAAAAAATACGTATTATACCTCTCGACGGGTCAATTTCAGGTACTTGAAATCGTTAGGGACGCTTTTTTATAGAAGAAGAAAATGTTTACATTTTCATATGTAAAGTTAAAAAAAATATCTAGTTACGAGACGGTTACGGGCTCTAGATATTTTTAACTATTTGCCTTCAAATGCCAAATTATGTTTAAACCACGATCAAACGCTAAGTATCTGTGGTAGAGTGTAGATAGAGATCGAAACGTTGGGATGCACCTTAGGTAGGATACGCTCATTCGATTATGATTATGACACCTATTTCATTATAATATCAATACCAAAATGATATTTACATAAGTCCCTAGGTACTATACGGGCTTACAGTCAGTCACTGAATAAAAATACCTATTTAATACACACAATACGCACTGCATATTAATTCCCCCTTCATTTCCCCATCCCCATATACCACGATGAAATAAATCCAACTACCCGCGATTTAATTGGCAATTATTTTAAAGTACGCTTATTTACGAATGAATATGATTGTGTGGGTAAATGGTAAATGCAGGCACTATTAATTTTCAGTATGTTATGTATTGCATACTCGTTAAGGGTCGCGGTTTTACGCGAAATTTTATGATCCTGTTTGTACCTAAAAAAATATACTAAAATAAATTCATTCGTATGCGTATGATTTACTTACTGATTGTATTTTCAAGGAAAGTTTTTTTTTTAAAATATTTGATAGGAAATCATTAAAATTTGTCCGCAATCTCACACGGTGGGAAGTGATGATGCAGACTATGATTGAGCATGATTACCTAGATAAATGCCTGTTCACTCTTCAAGTTATAGGTACTTTCGTACTTTGTTTAATTTATTATTCAAATATTTGAACAAAATAGAATATGAGCATTTCTTTTTTTATTTAAACAGGCAGACTGTTCGCTGATCTGCTATATGAGTAAATGTACATAATAATGTGCACATACAATACATACTCGTACATACGAGGAGCGATCGCGCCTGTGTTGATTTTTCGGATTAAGCGCAATGCGGATCGTCTCACTATTTGTACTGACTTGGGTTCCGTTATTTCAAACAAGGGTTTTTCCGGAAGAAATTATATATCTTCAACTACTAAGGTATCTAATATCATAATATCACCCCTTTTTCAGAAATTCCAGTTATCACAACCCGTACAACCAACTGTTGAAAAATAAAAACGATCAAAAAAGTAAATAATTATTGCACATTATAATTTTGTGAATTAAAGCGTCTTTTATAAATAATTTCATCGTAAGTTAATATTTTGTAGTACTTTTCTCTTCCCTAGATCGTTGATTTTTTTGTTTCAACTTTAAACAAACTTTTAAAGTTCAGTATTTTCAGCTAACTAGCATAAAGAAGTGGATTTCCTGGTTCATTGTGAGGAGCCTAGCCAAATTTCCGACCCCTCTAAATCGTCACGATTTTCAGGATTTTCGGGAACCCTCCATCAACAGCAAGCACTCCAGCCAACGCCGATTTTTTCGGCAATTGATTGGCTCGCGCAAATAAAGCAAATGAAGTCAGATTGAATTTGTGATGAGCTCTTACCAATTTATTCCTGCTCAATGCTGTTTCGAAGCACACTCGATGTGTGAATACGTTCTTTGTCTTTTTCATTTTACAATCCAACTATCAAATTCAATCAATCAAATATTTTTATAGCAGTGTATGGACGTATTTACAACAAGCTGGCTGTAGGAAAATGTTTACGACGCGCGGCGAGTTTAAAAAAAATAAATCGCATTTTATTCTTCAATTTATTAAAAGGTTTTCGTTAAAATATTTAAATTTCGATAACCAGCCAGCATTTTGCAGGTCATTGAAGCGTATTTATTTTATTTGGTAACGTGCCATCTCTTTACATTTTTCTTTTCTTTTTGTTTTAAGGGCCCCTTCTTCGAAATTTATGTTTCTAAATCGAGTTGTTTTCATAGAAATCATCATATTTAAAATCCTAAAAAAATATATAGTACAGATAAACGTTTGATCTAGTAACTTTTATGGATAAAAACACAATATTTAACATTTGACTCGATAAAAAAAAAAATCAGAATTAACATCGATTTTGAGAGTATTTTAAGTTTTATGAGACTTGGGTGAATGCTATTTTTATGAAAATTTAGCAGTTCATTTACTAATCAGGTTTGGCAGGAATATTAATGGATAGATTTATAATTTGGCGCTTATTTTTTTCTATATAAAATAAAAACGTAAAAGTGAGCGAAAGTGTGGTTATTTTCTGTACTCCTTATACATAAAGAAAAAGACAGAGACACTGGGAAGGCACTGGAAGAAGGGGGCCTTAAATCTAGGTTTTTCGCTGTTTTCTCGCGTTGGCTTGGCGCAGTTTTTGCTTGGTCTCGGCAACTTCCGTCATTCGTCTTCGTGCGATGCATGGGAGAAGTTACTGACAGATCGGTACACTGCAGGACAAAAAAAAATGTGTGAGTAGGTAGCTTGTTTTATTTCTCTTTGCATGTCCTATGGTATTACTATATGAACTATTGCCACTTTTATTATTTATTCGTGTATGTTTTTTCAAGAGGGTTTTTTTTTTCTTAGAAGGCGGGTGGAAAGTGGAATCGTCTTCATCTATCGTGTAAGATGTGCAATCGACGAATGACGAACGGACTATAGCGTCGGAGTATTTAAACCGTAGGGAGTATAAGCATAGGCCTCTGACATGGAATGGTCTGTGAAATGAGGCAAAACTCGGTGCCGATAGTTTAGTTCGAAATCATTTAATTTGTCAGACAGAGCTTAGGACTGAAAATACTAAGCCACAAAGGCAGCTAAGAAAAAATCGCGTACCGGCTCTGTGGTACGCCTTTTGATTGTCTACTTCTACTCATCGACTTTATATTCGTTCCTTGTCCGGCAATGTACAGTCGGGTGCAACGTCACACCACCGAAGGCCGCTAATTTATGGAAAACTCCGGAAAAGTCGCGCTCCCCCCCCCCCTCCCTACTGTCGAGGGGCAAACTTCAGGGCATACTTCGACGCATACTTCGGTTGGCCGATAGTGTACCGGCAGTTCACGCCAAACACACGTTATGTGTTTTAAAGGTTTTATAGATCTTTGAAAACTTCGTATTGCCCCGTGAGAATTGAAGCCACGTTCTCCGGATCGACAGCCCAAGGCTTCAACCACTAGACCACAGAGGCAATAAAAAATATGAATAAAATGTTCAAGTATTTAACCGAAATTGCATATGACATTATGCTTTCATACATACTCCGCTGGCTCAGCGATCAGTAGTGGATCTTGACCTCCGACACTACGGCCCGTATTTATAATCTGCTCTCAAGAGTGACAGCGAGTTTGAGTTCGTATCAGAAATGTCATTTTAGTACAAAACGGTCTGTCAAATCCATACTTAATATTGTTGTCAATCTTGAGATCGCTTTATAAATACGAGCCTACGAGCCTCCAGCGATCCCTGTCGGCTAAATAGGTATCTTCAATTTTGAAAAATATCTTTTGAATGTTCTACTAAGTACCTTCTTAGATTTCTTGCCCTTGTGTTTGCAGGATATTAACTTTATTTTAGCAAAAATGTTTTCGTACCATTTCCTGTGCCCTTATTGCAAGCGTATAGAGTTGAATTTCATAGATTTCTCGTAAGTATTGAAATGTTTGTGGAATAACACAAAGTCGTATTGTTGATATTTACACGACTTTTAGTCGCGTAGGTATCGGAATGGTAAACAAATTACAAATATGTACTTACTTAAATGTAGCGCAAATAAAAAAAATTGGCTTCTTGAATGGTCTATTCAAGAAGCCAATTTTTTTTAATTTGCGCCCTTGTATCTTGATGACTTTTTGACTTATGGTAAAAAAACGATCTACACTATAATACTGGGTGTAAGGGACAGCGTCCCGTTAACTGATAGGGGTTGCTCAGTCAACGATACCGTAAAATAAGAAAGCATGCTCTATGCTCACTTCTTAAAATTCCTTATTTTAGCGACTTACGTCAGATTAGGAATGTCAAAGTCATGTGTTTATTTGATATCTAGTTCTTATGTCAAAGTTGAGAAAAAGACAGCGCTAACTTAAAATCAGTTAAGGAAAGGTGGCACCAGAATCGAGAGCATTACTTCCATGGCCGTATCCGAAGTCTAGGTTCGGAAAGTACGCGGAATCCAATTGTAAATACGTTCACCAACGTCATCACCAGCCTTGCACTTGACTGTTTTTTTTTAATTACGAATTTGACATTAAAAGCCGTGGAAAGGAGATATTTTGTCCGCTGTTGGCAGTTTGTTTACAAGGGAAACAAACTAGCTCTACCGGTCTCACACCTCTTTTTGGCTCTAGGACTGGAAAACTGCTTTTTTATGCAGTTCTTAAAATTATATGACGCACTTTAATGCAAATTTTATAGCGTCAATGAATTTTTTTATTGGTTAAAAACATGTAAATTAGCAAAAATTAAGGGCTATAAAACTTAAAATGTACCTACCTGTTGCAGCTAATTCTTACATAAATACCTAATTAAAACTCCAGAGCCTAAAATAGAATGAGAACTGCGTTGTCACTCCTGGCTTTATGAGTTTTTCCGTGGAAATGATTTGGGAAATATTTTAAATCAGTAAAAATAAACCTAATGTAACACTGATATAGAAAGAAATTTTTAAAATCAATCAAACTTTTAGCTGTCAAATAAATTTAATCAAAGAACGAATAGTTTATTGATACTCCTGGTAATTTTTATGTAATGTAAACAACATACCTACAGAAGTCCTTTTTTCAAAAACAGTGCAGCTTATTTTGTGTTTCTTTTTTGAATTCCCAAAATTACGAGTTAAAAGATAACATTACCTTACACCTTACCGCACTTTATTGCGTACACGTCAGTTACTTATTTTATTTTATTTTGCTTATTTTTCTTAAAAAAAGATGTTATGAAAGCTACTGTTACATTATATTACAGAGTTTTTTAATCTTTTTGCTTTTATGTTGAGGTAGGTCTTTGTCAAGGTCAAATTTGTTATTTTTTTTATTATACGAATTAATAAGGTATTTTTAATGGATATTTGGATGACTTAATACATATTTATGTGTTTTTTAAGATTCGTATAATTAGTAAATATAAAGGCTATATTTTTTTCGTACGTGTCTCGTGCAGGTTGCTTTTAAATCATTTAATGTTATGCATTTGCATGTTAACAGGATTATTACTATTTATAAATAACTTATATCTCTGCTAATAAATATGGCATCTTCCCTCTTACCTTTAAATCTATTTCTTAAACTCAAGTATATTACACCCTTCGTCTGCATATCATCAGCGAAAAATTTACGTACGTAAGTAATACTCATCTTCACCACCTTTGGCAGTTAGAATAATGGTAAACTAGAACCATTATTTGTAGGAAACCGACAACATCCTTCATCGATGAATCATCTGAAACTGAAACGGGTTCCGAGCTTTTTCCCTAGATTCCATAGGTCCGGTAAAGTCCATTGCCCTCCTATTAAAAAGGTCTGCCAGCACTTATATTCTAATTACACCGGGATAGTTGGCAGGAGGATGACTCAGCGGATTCCTATGAGGCGATCGGCTACTGAGCGCCATTTCTTTGAATTTCTTTTTGCAAGATCTAGGATAGGATATATAGGATCGGTGACTAAGGTGGTGATTTTTCCTTGTCCAGATAATAATGTTTCTAGTTTGCTTAATAGTGGGTTTTTACTTACATACATACATAAAGTCACGCCTTTATTCCTTTTTAGGGTAGGCAGAACGTAAAACGCGTTTTTGCTAGGTATATGTCTGACAAATATTGTGGGCAATTTTAGATTGAAATGTGTTTCGTTGGGTTTTAAATTATGATTAACCAGTAATGTTTTATAGATGTATGTGTTTTTTAGGTAGAGTGGAAAAAGGCCATGATAAGACCTTCAGCAGTAAATAGTAGGTATCTATTTTGGATCTGTCCATAGGCAATAATTAATTTAATTTCAGAAAGTTATTCATTGTCTTTAACTTATAAATCTTATGGAGAACTTGTTCAGTTTCATAAAAGGAAACAGACTCATTCAGATTTTAAATGAATAATTTTAAGACCTTCAGTTTTATCCATAATCACAATACAACATTAGTGCAATAAGTCGGTACCTATACAATTCACTACCAATTAACAATACTACAAAAAAAACACAAAAAACCCAACTTAAACAACAACACAATCACTTTCGGAACTGGATTGGTCCAACTACATCTACAAGCTTGCTGCAAATGTCAAAGGTTGTTGCAGCGTCCTTCGGCCGTTCATTACCAAGGTGGACCCGGAGTCACTGGCCCGACTGGCAAGACGAGTTTACTAGCGCGCCAGCCACTGTCGTGTGCACTGGTATGGAGGTTTGCGTAAGTTATATTATGCGAATGATCTTTTTGGATTTCGTTTTGAGAAAAACGTTTTTTTGGAGTTGTGGTTAGGTGATGTAACTGTAAGATTAAAAGACAATCAAATGCGGTTTTAGTTGACAAGCGTAGGTATCTAATCTAACAACTGGACAACTCCCTCATGGGGGGATATTGAAAATATCTATTCTGGATTTTTTTGAACCAAGATTCTCGGAAAAGCTTAGAAGTCTCCTAGTAATGTTGTCTGGGGGAGTACCACCTTCTTGCTTATTTCTGCCGCCAAGCAGAAGTGTTCGCACTTCTGTGTTTCGGCTTGAAGGGAAAGAGAGCCAGTGAAATTACATTCACATTATGAGACAATCCAGCTTAGGTCTCACGGTGTGCAACGCATTCTGCTATTTCACTAGGACTACCCTTAAATAATATCACTGAACAGAATCCATCCAAGTGTCACTTTCACACATGATGGTAGTTTTGTCGATCATTAGGGCATTATCGAACCTTGACACCCTTCATTAAATAACCCTTTTCTTTCAACGAGGTTTCCTAATATTTATTCTTTTTTAGAGATCCGCGTTTGATTTGGAATACTATTTATTTTCCACTTCATATTTATATTTTCTCCAAACTTAGCACTGAACTAATATGTTTAATTTTGCAGATTTTACCAGTAGACTATAAATTGCAATTAATAAAAATGTAGAGCCCAGACCATATTATTACAAAAGTGTTTCAGTTATTAAAACATGTAAATATAGAAGCTAAAAGTTCAATTTTCATGTTTTAAAAACATTATTAACACTGGAAGTGTAAATATCTAAAAATATTGATGTTTCAGTTATTTTCTTAGATTTTATAGTCAGTTTTTTTAAATTTATGCTTAACTATAGAACGATCTTGCGATTTATAATTTTACAATATACTGAACCACTTACTTAAAATTCAAACTTCATTTTGACCCACCCTTGACAGTTACTACTTTTTTAATTCCCAATTCCTTCTGACTGTCGTTACGATGCGTATGCGCACGACACATGGCGTAAGTTTTTACGCCAATTATTTCGACATTAATCTTATAGGAGCATGTCAACTGTACGTGAAAAAATGTGTGTGTGAAGTGAGGAAATGAAACTGGTAATTTTGTCGACTGCTCAAGTTCAAAATTGGTCCCGTAAGTGAAGTTAAGTAGAGAAAAATAAAAATACAAGTTCGGCTGATGAGTGTTCATTTGTGGAAAAAATTAGACCCTTTATTTTTAATACAAGCAATTTATATTTTTGTGACCTTGGATAAGAAAAATTATATACTACGAACCAGTTAAATACTATCTACCTTTTTTTCTTCTATGTATTTTCGACTGACTTTGATTGCAATAGTGCTTACATACATAGGTAGTACCTACTATCGCGCTTATATAATGGGGTAGGCAGAGCGTCAACGACCCAAACAAAGGTCGTTCCGTCACGTCTGACAATTTTTGAGGGTTGTTTAAGATAGATCTGTATATTGCTGTAGTGACAGGTTGTCAGCCCATCGCTTAAATTACAATACTAAATGAAACCCTCGAATCCCTTAGTAGATTTTTACTGCATGCCCGGGAGGAGATGCAGCTGGCACATTCTATGTTTTTCTATCACTCCCAGTCTCCAGCATGGGATAGAAGTATAGACAGACAGTTTATATAAAAAAAAAATCTAATATCAAACTTTACATTAACCCAGTCAACTTTACTTCCAACGCAACGTTGCCCAAATGCCTAATCAATCTTGTAAAAAAAATTGAGTGTTATTCTACAGGGTGATTCTCCAGCGGCTAAACCAGTCCGACCACTTTTTGTCGGATTCCACCCTCAAGACGACCTTAGGAGATGACTAGTGATTTGTGCAAGGGAATTTAGGCTTTATGATGAGGTGATATAGAGCTGGGAGTTCGTTGAGAGGTCTGGCATTTGACAGTCACGACCTAAGCGTTGGTGAAGTAAAGAGATTTGTAGTACGTTTTTGTTGGATGTGAGAATTTTGAAAATGTTGCAGGTTGCAGCTAGGGTTGCATTTGAATTACGTTATATCTAGACATATCTGAGTTTATTACATAGCTCTCCTTTTATAAGAGCAATGTTTTTTATTTAGGCAATTGCTATATCATCCATCGACCATCCAAATAAGTTAATTTCTTTTAGTCAGAATGATATGCCTACTAGGCTGTCAATTTATGGAATTTTCCAAATTTTCTAAACTGCATCCATCTATTTTATGTGTTAATAAGTATCATTTATCGTGCGACCTGTTCAGGCGGCGATATTAGTAACTAAAATTTGGTTAGGTTACATTGACAGTGATTGTAGCAATGATAGCTATACTGGCGACGTGACAGCTGCACAGATTTTTCGGTTTATCTATACCTACGTTATAATTATAACACTTATGTTATGTCCAAAATTTGTGAACCGAGAAGTTCAAAGTAGATCATTTATACAACTTAGCACAAAATCTTTTTACCGCAACCAAAGGATACTGTAAGGATGTAGCCAATAACCTATCAACCAATCCATTTTCAACTCTAGAATAACCTTAACAAAGCTCATTTCAGCTTGTTTTACGATCTATGAATAACTTGATAGATTTTTATCATACATTTGACCCGTCATGTCGAATGCCCTGGGAATGTTCAGAAGACGATTAACGTATCTCAGAATGTGAAATTATAATGGTCAGTTCAGTTTGAGTTTTAATTAAGTATGTGTGGATAATTGTCAATGTTTAGTTTAGAGAGATTATCTTTTTCTCGACGAACGACCCGATGAACCCTGGGTGTCAGAGTATAATTTTCAAACTGTCTATTAGTATACTCTTTTGAGTGATAAAGAGAATGAAATGTATTATTTTCTCAAAATCAGTGAAGAGTTGTGTTTTTCGTAAATACCTATGGACGACACTGCAAGTCACTATTATGAATAGTTTTTTTATAAATGGCATTATTTCTCTAGAGCCTAGTAACTAGACCATTATGCCACATCCCCCCCCCCCCCCCCCCCGCACGAGAATCGCTCCTTCCATCACCCCCTCACTCCGCGAGCATCAATCTTATGCACTGACGCTTGCTAGCTCATATTACCCTGGTACTTTGTTACCAAATCAATGAAGAAATTATAAGAGTAGATTTTTATGAGCATGAGAGAAATCAAGTCATGTTAAAACCCTCAGTATCAAAACCTTGGAGTTCTAAGCATTGTCCTCATCTACTCTCCCACAAACCATAAAAGCATAGCATGCCCTTACTCTGCACGAGGATCGCTTCATCCATCACCCCCTCACCCCGCGAGCATCAATCTTATGCACTGACGCTGCCAGCTCATGTTACCCTGGTACTTTTTTACCGATGCTATGACTATTCTTTTACGGAAAATTAAATAAAATTAAAAAAGAACGAGATTGTTTTGTCAACCTGCATACGAGTACCTAGTATTTATACCTTAGTTTTTTTTTGTTTTGTTAACCTTGTCCACAATAATAAACAATGAAAGGATAACAAGTTATTTGTCACAAAAGCGACATAAATTCTGGTTTAATGTTCAAACTATTATTTTTATTGCAAATCAATTTTACGTAAAACTAGCCCTTTCGATATTAGCCTTGAAACACGCCATCGCGGAACTGAGTTTTTTTTTTTAATGATAATAATAGTGATAGAACACAGCAAGCTATGTATGGTATGATTAATCAAATACGTACGTAGATATCCCATATTATTTCACCATTGTTTCATCGCGAATGCATTACATATATCCTACCATATATCCGATTGTATGACGTGAACGCATAGAGGGGTTGGAAATATTTAAACGTGCTGTGCGAAGGCTAAAATAATTCATGACGCACGGAGATTGTCACTCGTCCGATTTTGTAGGTAGGTGGTGGTAATAAATATTTCCAATAAATATTTTTAAAGTACAGGATATACAACATGTATTACGCAGCTTGATTTGAAGGATGTGAATTCGCCCATGAAATAGAACAACTTTTCCTACGTATCAAAAATTTTTAAATTGACCTCCTACTCCCATACAAAATGCATCGACTGAGAGCACATTTAGGCCCGTATTGATAATCAGCACTCAAGAGTGACAGCGAGTTTAAGTTCGTATCAGAAATGTCGTTTCAGTACAAAACGACCTGTCAAATCCATACTTGATATTGCTGTCAAACTTGAGATCGCTTTATAAATACGAGCCTTAGTATGGCAAGTAATTATTTTTGTTAAAAAAGTTGTTCAGTTTCATGAGCAGATTCACATCTTTCAGGATACATATACCCTTTCTGTTACACGCTGTAAAGTCATGAAAGGAGCAGAGGCCTTTGCCCACTAGTAGGACATTGATTTGACGACAACTTTGACAAGGCAAGCTTAGGCGTGTGAAAAAACACCACCCTATGCACCCTAAAATATTATTATTATTACCCAGTAGTCACAGCAGTAATGGAAAACTGAGAGGAGAATAATATTTTAAACACTGCAGCATTTCTTGAGCCCTGAAAGAGGTCTGAAGTGTATTTTTTTCTTGCATTGTGTCCCGTCTCGTCCACATTGTCCCAGTAGCCATTGACACCGTTGCTGTAATTGCAACGCTTTTCAACGTTTTGGGAAGTTCATTATTTTATTTTCGTCTTTTAGGGGGGCTATTGTCTATGGCTCGTATTTATAAAGCTATCTCAAGATTGAGAGCAATATTAAGTATGGATTTGACATGCCGTTTTGTACTGAAATTACGTACATTTCTGATACGAACTCAAACTCGCTGTCACTCTTGAGAGCTGATTATAAATACGGGTCTATGGCTGGCGTTGGTACCTCAATTGTTGGTGACAACACTTACTTGAAATAAGTGTAAGTGTTTCGAGTCGAGGGTTTCGAGTCGATCAACCCGATGAACCCTGGTGTCAAAGTTTTAAAATAGCCTTATATAGGCCTCTGACATGGTTTGTGTGATAACCACTATAAAAGACAGCGACCGGGACTCCGAAGCACGGTTTTTTTTTCTTCCAAATAGTCAGATTATTTAGCCTTTATTATCCTAACCAATCTGGGGAAAACCTCACAAAGTGATAAATTGACAAATATTAACTTTGTGTTCCTCACTGGAAATCGAACCCATGACCTCTGGATCGGGAGCCCATGGCTCGGACCACTAGACTACGGATTCTGTTAGCATATTTACATCACGTGTCAAAGAGGGGTTACCGAGTTTTTCAACAGATGATTTTAATAGGTACCTATGTAAAGTCTTAAAAACTATAGTGAGTTGTAATTTTACCTTTTCTTCATAAAATAAACACTCCTCATTAACAAAATCTCCAAACACAGCCCGCTATAAAATGCGTAAAGCAATTATGTATGGAAACGCATCATACATATGACCCGATCTGCAAATTAGCAATTAATGAATGCAACCCCCCCTCCCCTTCCCTTCAACCCCCTGTCGGTCAGGGGGTGCATTTTTTGCAGCTAGGTATATAGGTGGCCTGGGATGGACTGGACGGTGCACATGAGAGAGCCCTATAGGGGTCGGTCTGAAGATAAAATAGGCTGGATATTATAATATAAGTAGTACCTAGAACTAGTTCACGGAAGTGTCACAGGTCAGGCCGGATCAATATAAAACACTAATGTAAGTATTCAAATTACCGCAGAGTTATTTTTGATTATATCAGAATATTGTATTGTAGCACAAAAATACTTTTGTAATTTTCTACAAGTAAGTTGACAATATTCTACTGCTTAAAAACACTTTGTCAAAATATATAAGCAGGTTTACTATAATCAGAGTCAGACACTCCATGAAGTGAGAGCGTATAATATTACACCCCTGAATTTTCTTGAAACCTTGACAAGTAATAAAGCAACACAGACTCGTCAGTTTTATTTTGTCGAAACATTGAATCAAATAAATAGTTTTTTTTTTTACTTTGTATGGGTTAGCTCTTGACTCTAGACACAAAGGTTAGCGATGACCGTGACAGAGTCGACGATGCATGGAGCGAGCTAACCCAGAAAACGCCTGTTAAGGCACTGGTAGTCTCACGCACCGACGGAACACAGTAAGCTGTTTGGCGCCGGACTCCGGTGAGAGGGTGGTCGCGAGCTAGGCGGCCCCTTGCGGAGCCTACCACCGCTTTGTTGGGATCATTCAGCCGGACTTATTTACAGGCAATCCTGTGTTGCCGTTGCCCGGGGTGGACCACTAGGAGGTAGATCCCATCCCACCCCAAAGTAAAACCTAACAACAAAGAAATTAAGTACAGTAATAATAATTAAATAGAGAGTATATTATACTCTTTAATTCCACGAGTAAGAATCTCTACATCCTACACGATAATAATCTTAAAAGATTTATCTGTATTCATTACGTCTGCAATCCTGCCGACCTATCTATCATTTTATCGATCCACATCAACATCTTTAATTGACACATACCACGTCAATCTTAAGGATAGAATCGAGTACGAGATAAAATTGTAGCGATTCGGCGAAAACACGATCTAACTTAAATAAGACCTTACCTGTAATTTTCTATCTTGAAAGAACCGTTTTTTTTTTTTTTTGAATATTTTATGGCTTGGATTCAAGTCCTTTAAGCCAAGTCTTAATTTTGGTCACTACTTATTTTGGAGCACAAGAGTTTGGACGGAACTATAGTAGATGAACATTTGAAATCTGTCAAGTCAAGAATCTATGAAAAATAAGTCGTGGTCCATACCAGTAGGACCAGACAGTAGGAGAGTATAGAACTAAAATCGTTTGAAATTTGTGAACGAATTGAAACTGACAGGATTAAAATAGTTCCGTCCTTTTCTGTTTTCTCATGACAGAAAATGACAGGTATTAGGGTCTTATTTAAGTTAGATCATGTTTCCGCCGAATCGGGCCAATATATCTGACGATGCGGCGATGAGTCGTCTCGTGTGTGGCTGGCATTTTCTGGTTTTTTCGCAGCGAGCCCGCAGCATTCGTTTTTCTGACCCCCCTGGGGGGCGAACGGGGGGTACGGGGTGGGGGTTTGGCCCCCCCGATAGCACCGTGCGCGGAATTTGATTAATGCAATGTTCACGATAATTATTCCTGTTACTATTTTTTGACAGGATAAAGTTTTTTCACCGGCATTTTTTGCAATTTTATGCTTTTATTTTGCCGCTGCCAGCCGAACGTGATATTGTATAGCTTTTGGTTTTCGTATATTCCGAATCTGAAAGCGGGATTCGGTCGTTTTAAATATTTGAGTGGAAATATATGGACTGAAATGTAATTATTTATCACTCGATATTCCTCGCTACATTTCATACGTACGGTACAATAAATAAAACAGCAAAAGGCACTTTTCAATAAAGCAACTCGGATTTTAAAATGAATGCTTTTAATAAAGCAAATGACCAAACCAATATTATTTCAAAAGGGAAGTACCTATATACTTTAATGAATATCCGGATTTTAATATTTTAATAGGGTTTTTGTGGTCAAACTACATGTAGCATACGTATGTACCTACAATGCACATAATATTGTCGGAAGACGTCCGTTGCACCATCATCTATCTGATCTTAAGTGGGCACCATTATCTTGTTATATTTCCAAAGAGCAGCGACTAGGTGACATTAATATCGATCCAATCTATGACCTTTAGCGTAGCAGGCAAATTTACTATAAACTAACAAACTTACAGGACATTCAGCTCTGCGTCTTCGCTATAAACAGATGCAGGGAAAGTTTTTTTTTTTTATTATCTTATGATTTACATTATAGTGGTGATGGACATGTTTATATTCTAGAAATACTAATAATTTTAGGTATTTAGGTATTTTCGTATTTATAAAGCGATCTCAAGATTGAGAGCAATATTAAGTATGGATTTGACAGGCCGCTTTGTACTGAAATGACATTTCTGATACAAACTCAAACTCGCTGTCACTCTTGAGAGCTGATTATAAATACGGGCCATAAAATACTGTAACAGGGAAAAGTTCTGGTATGACATTAGGCTCAAATCTGGGTGAATTTAAGGCTTTCTTTTAGCTAAATAAATTTGACAGGTGTAAATTGTAAACTTCGCGTTTGACGTTTTGACACAATAGGCATGTTGACTGGGTGGCTAAAAAAATCAAAACGTTTATACTTAAAACTGATGGCTAAAATATTGTGGATTTCATTCACCATTTAAAAAAAATATGCACATTTAGATTTAATAATCAAGTTAAAAATATAGAAGTTATTGACTTGAGTGGTCAATATTTACAAGCCAGTGACGTCATTATTCTCAATTTTCATACAAAAAGCGTTTTGACATTTCATAAAAAGTTACTGATTTGACTAGTAGGAAAATAGCCTATTCTGTAAATGTTGACTGCATCAATCGACTGACTTATAGCTACTATATGGAGAGGCTAAAAAATAAATATCTTGCCCTTTTTGAGTTAAACTAAAAATTATAGAACTGAAGGCGCAGTGAGGGTGCAGTTAAAAGTGAATCAAGTGAAGTTTGCCTGCATAGTCCCGGATATTGTTCGGAGATTGTTCTAACCGCACCGGAAGCCGGAAGTACGTAAACACATACATGAAAGTCAGGAAATCTCCCCGCTAGTCATATTTTTTAAGTATACGGGGAGATTTTTCATTCACCAAAAAATTTCAAGGGCTTGTTAAGGCCATGATACTGAACATCTTTCTCTATGGAACATAGGTCGAAATATGAATCGAAAAGATGAAAACTGTGTAGAATTATGAACATAATGAATCTGTGAACAGTGGCCCATAGAAACTGTGGACAGAGACGCCGCCTGGAGAGATAAAGGGAACGCAGCAGTGGAACGATGTAGGTATAGGCTATTAAAAAAAATGAATCTGTAAAAATAATATCTCATTCCCACGGGGTAGAAATGGAATATTATCTCAAGGTTTGTTATAGTATTGATTAATTTGTTTCGCTCGTTTATGGTAAATGCTAAACACAAAAATAAAACTATACTTCACGTACTGACCTATGCTACGGCGTAGCGCGTAGCAATTAGATTTTGTGATCCGCGGCGTAGAGGCGAAAGTGCGTAGCGACTAGGGTTGCATAATGTTTAGTTGCACAAAATAGGCTATTTTCCTACTAGTCAAATCAGCAACTTTTTATGAAATGTCAAAACGCTTTTTTGTATGAAAATTGTGAGTTATGACGTCACTGGCTTGTAAATATTGACTACTCAAATCAATAACTTCTATATTTTTAACTCGATTACTAAATCTAAATGTGCATATTTTTTGGAATGGTGAATGAGATTCACAATATTTTAGCCATCAGTTTTAAGTATAAACATTTTGATTTTTTTTTGCCACCCAATCAACATGCCCATAGTATTAAGTAAGTTAGTTCTAAATTTATACTTAGATGTCATGATCTCTACGAATCGACAGCATTAGCTGCGTTTGACATTAAACCTGGGAACAATAGCAGCTGAAACATTCTATGTTGTTTTGTTGCTTTCAGTCCAGAACGGAAGTTCTTTCTTATTTTAAAATGGGTTTGCTTAGTCTAGGTCAGAGGTAACCGAGGCAGAGTCGATGATAGAGCGAGCTAATTCAGAAGATGTCTAGTCACAACTTTTAAGATTTTAGGGAAACACAGACGCAACGTAGTGAGTTCCACTATTTTAAAAGGCTTCATATAACGCAGTCCAATTTCCCTTTGACGCAGAGTGCAACATGGCGGCTTATAATATGATCTCTTTATCCATGCATTGGCTTCGTTTGACGTACGATCGATCGGCGGTGATCGGCTGGGGGTGGGGGGTGGGGGGTACAGGCGAGTGCAGCGAAATAAACGAAAACATGCGGCGGGAAAAATCCCCGCGTCAGAATGGACGCGAGTGTACTCAGGGTGCTATGGGTTGGCTGTGGTAATTAAAATAAACTTAATAATACACTGCAAATGGCGTTACCTACACACAAACATTGGCGATAAGTTATCATTTCATTTTGAACTTCAATTAATGCATCCAAGTTTAGATAGTATTTATCAGCTCGTTGTACCCACCAAGAGGCACAAGCCTAACCTGAATTAAAGCGATCGAGCAATAGTTAACCACGTGAGTCAAGCACGGATTGGTCGATGGGATAGTATTTAAGAGATAAATATTAGCAGTAGTAACTTAAGAATTTTGTAGGCTAAAAAGTCTGCTGTCTTTTGTCGTGTCGTTTTTGTCCATTTGGCATCATTTTATTTGCAAGCTTACATTGATTGTATGAAAACTCATTCTTTTGGACTCTGAATAATTGAAACGAAACCCTCCGAAACAATCAAGACGTCAATACAAAACAAAGTAAAACTTTTTCGTGTGGAATTAATTCATGATTAATTAGGCCTATAATTACCTCCAACGGCCAATCCACAGCGCGCAGACTCCAGAGGTGCAACCGTCACCAAACAGGCTTCCCCCCTTAAAAAAAGCACCCATCGGGGTGGTTTCAACTTTGACGCGTGTTTCGGCTGTCTGTGGGCACTTTGCACACCCGTGGGCCTGGGGGGCACCCGTGGGCACCGCTGGGGGTCACATTGACCCCCCTGGCTTCTGTTTACCCTTAATTGACGTCGCGTTGTTATGCCATAACTTGATTTGTAGATTTGACATGGTTTAATGGTATGGAAGATTGTTTGATCATGTTAGCATAAATTAAATGGGTACTCGGAAGTTAGTTTGCTTTGTAAAAGTTTTCTTTTTTATTTGCCTAAAAATTTATACAAAAAATCGTTAAAATACATCAGCACAATTATCACACCCGATATGGGTGTAAGGGGCAACGTACAGCAAGAGAATTTTCTGGTGAAAGTCGTTCAGTTTCGTTGATTGAGTAGCAACCCTATCAGTTTGTGTACACTGTTCCTTACGTCTGTTATACCTACCTGTACTTTTTTGACCGTTCAATAATGCTACATCATTTTTATCGAAGTTCACAAAATTTTAAATCAAATGAAATAATCCTCAGCTCCTAAAGAGTTTACTCATATAAAATGTAAATCAAAGGCGTTTGGTTCTACAGATCAGTAAGGAGTGTCTAGATTTCTAGATGGCGTTGTTTACGACCTAATTCAGTTGAAAAGACGATGTGCATTGTACGCAGCAGTAGAGTGGCTATGAGGTAAAATATTAATTACTGAATTTTACTTAATTATTTCAGGTAAACAGAAAACTGTTAACTCACTTAGAAAAATGAAAGTCAATTGTTTGTTTGTTTGTTCTTAAAAAAATTTGAATGTTGTTTGAGGAATAAAAAAATTATTTTTAAGTTGGTAGAACGATAGTAACGGAACGAACTTGTACGATTTTTTACAACATCTCCAAAATAAGAGTGACGCTGATGAGTTACTTGCCTAGGATGCCCAGTGCCCACGAGTCTTAATGTTAAGCACTTCCTGACTACGTCCATGGCTGTGACAGATGCATTTCCTTTGTTTTCTTTAGGAATAGCATCTGTCACAGCCATCATCATACAGTTTTTCGTGTATACCTGCTGCGGCAGTCTGCTGCTGCTACATGTAGTCCAATTTGGAATAGTTCATCGTCCCTGATAACGTCATCTTATACTGGTTTCCTAGCCTGCAGCGTGGTCACCCCTTCCGCCTATAAATTCGTCACTGGCTCTCCGCCAAAGTCTTAGCGCCTCGCACTAACGCGGTGTAAGGATATTCCTAGACTTTTGCACCGAAATGCGATTTATTATACCTACCTTACCTACCTCTTTTTATATTGTAAAATGAAAATCTCAATATACTCAAAAGAGAATACTATAGAACATTACGAATGTCAAAAATAAAATTACAAAAATAGCACACGGGAGTGTATAATTCCAAGTTTTTATTCCTAATCAAGAAACTAAAATTTCTATGATTTTCTGTTCTATGTGGTTTTCTTGACAGAGCCTTATGCAAATCATTTAAATTATTTAAAAATTAATACTATGTTAGTATCATAGGTCGTACACTAAGTACAGAATATAAATAAATAGTACAATTTTAAAATGATCCATTTAAGTCCGAAATCTTAAGAATCACAAACTTTATTTTAAGCATCTTCGTTAGGTGTGCTACTAGGCGGTTTGAAAACTCTGACACCAGGGTTTATCGGGTCGTTGTGCGACTCGAAAATCCACTCGCTAAGAAGAAGAAGAAGAAGAAGCATCTTCGTTTTACAAAGCGCAAAGAAACCTCCGGCACTCGGTAGGCACGGTAATGGTGTTGTAAATCATCCGCCACAATAAATCCGTCAGTGCTGGCGAGCGGCCAGTCGCCACACTTAGCGCTTTATACGTGCAGTTTGTCATTATCAACGCATTACAAGAGATTCTGCAACGCAATTTTTTTTAAATTCTGCACAAATATGGCCTCGTATCTTAAGAACCTAAATAAATGTCAATTTATACCTTTCAAGAGCGTGATACAATACAGAAATTTAATTACTACTAGCTTACCGCCCGCGGTTCCAAACACGTTAAATATAAATATGTTTCCCCGTGGAAGGGGAGAAAAAGTAGCCTATGTCCTCTTCCAATACCTAATCTATACGAGGCGTGTAAGGGACAACGTAACAAAAAACCGATAGGGGCTGCTCAGTCAACGAAACTGAATAACTTTCACCAGGAAATTCTTTCAATGCATTTTAGGTCCAATCTGTAAACGCTACTTAGATTTAGAATGTTGTTTCTTTGAATTAGACAATACATAATAAAAATAAATTACCACAACAAACAATTTTCTTAATCCTTATATTTTGACAGTTTAAAATGACAATAGATTTATATTTCAGCATGCCTACCCTACAAAAACAGGACGCGAGCACGCACATAAATTCGTCACGCGAGTCTTGGCGCTTCGCCAACGCGTAACGTGCCAATAAGCAGGACTTGGCCTGCGTTTACAACTCGAGTTATGGAAGTTTCTCCGCTGAGCAAAATTTTTGGTAAGATGCGTTTATTTGAGTTAAATTTAGTGCCATTTTGGAATGGTCGGGGATAGAAAATTGAGATAAAACTTGATTGAAACTATTCAAACTAAATTAATAGAGAGGTTAAAAACGAGTGCTTTTATGGTAGTATGCTTCTACGGTAGGGAAATGATTTTGATTCTATATATTACCAAAGAAACTAACTTTGTTTAGACCATTGAAACTGAAATATTTTCTATATGGAACACAGGTCGAAATATGAAAAAAAAAAATAGAGCTCCCATACAAAATTACTCGAAAGCTTCTATCTTTCATTATTTAACCCATGTTCCATAGAGAAAGTTGTTCAGTTTTATGGTCGAAACAAGCCCTTAAAATTTCTTTGGTGATTGATAAATCTCGCTGTAGAAACCACCCAACAAGTTGTGAATATTCAATGTCATCAATTCGTAGTTGCCAAAATCACGACTTAACTAATATAAGTCTATACCTGTCCTTTTCTATCACGAGAGAACAGAAAGGGACGGCAATAATTTTAGACAAGATTTAGTTAAGTGGTGCCCTTCCCGAATCGATAGCAATAACGTCACTAAACACTTATTTTATCATGTAGTAATTAAATTGTCTATGGTGTCACTTATTGTGTATTTAATAAAAATAAAGGTCTTTACACACTACTAGTGTGGCGCCAGTGTCGACTATAATAACTGGTTGCTTGATTTATAACCCGTATGAGCACTAGTCTTGGTTCAGTATCGATAAAATCTTTTTGATCTTGAAATTGATTTAAAGTTGGTTGAATGTAGTTCTTTCTTATATGAATATGAATAATACGCAAGTATAGTAGGTACATTACGATACAAGTGCGGTGCGTTGATAGTTACAGCCGAGGCGATATTGCTAGCCCGAGCCGTAGGCGAGGGCTACAAGAAAGCAGAGGCTGTAATTATCAAACCGCACGTATGTCGTACGACGTTTTATAACATATTTGCGAGGAAATAGCTAAAAAATTAAAACAATACAGCGAAAAGAAAAAAAGCGAGGAATAATTTTTACTCGTTCACAAATTAGCGATGCGCGCGCATCCACAGGGGTACGTTCAGTCGACCCAGTTCGATATTTATACCGATCGAATCTTATACTAGTGGGACGCACTGAACGTGCACCTTAGCTGCTGTCAGATAAAACTTCACTTCCGGTGCGCCTCTGAACGGGCCGGATAAAAATTAACCAAGTCGAAATTTCGTCTGCCAGGGGTACGTTCAGAGCCGCTCGATCGATCGAAATTTAACCTGGTTAAAAATTATCCGGCCCGTTCAGAGGCGCACCGGAAGTGAAGTTTTATCTGACAGCGGCTAAGGTGCACGTTCAGTGCGTCCCACTAGTATAAGATTCGATCGGTATAAATATCGAACTGGGTCGACTGAACGTACTCCAGGTGTCTCTGAACGGGCAATATAATTTTTAACCAGGTTAAATTTCGATCGATCGAGCGGCTCTGAACGTACCCCAGATTACCTAGTATATATCGCGCAGCGCTTTTTTTTTAAGGCAAAGCACAAAAAACCAGCCAGTATTACTAATAAACTAAATTCATATTTTTTCTAATTTTGTTACAGATAAATGGTTGTAATTTATTGTAAAAATTAATTAAATCAAAGAATTAAATGTTTATTTTATTATACTTTATCTCCCAAAGTTAATTTTATTTATAAAATGTTGACCACTTTTCTGCCATAAAAACTCTTTGCTAAGATTTAAAAAAGTACCGTTCGATAAACCGTGCGTTTTACCTAATTAAAAAAAAAACTCGTGTGTTTTACAGCACTCGTGCATTTTACATTACGATTACGCTCAAGTACGTAATAAGATACAATACAATATTGAAATTGGTGTAGTAAGAGACCCTTTACGAGCAAATGTGTTATAAAGGTTGTTTATTCTTCTTCTCCGTAAAATATTAAAATACTTAGTTTGATTTTGTGACTATTAAAGCTTTTGACAAAACTTTAAATTATTAAATCAGAAACTCTGACCACTTTATCAACAATAATGTTACTATGACTTTAACTGAACCATAATGTCCATTATGTAATAATTTATGATCTATTTTACTCTAGATTAGTACCACTTTATCATCAGCCCGAATCATCAAAAAGATAATAAATAATCAGCTACTTAGAACGAGCAGCACTGGCCATCAAGAAACACCGTTACCATCTCAAACGACTTTTTACGCGTTCCTTATTTGAAGATTCGTTCTGCTACAGTTCTATTTTTAAAAAACCTCGCGGCCTTTCGTTTTGTAAAAAGAAAAAATGCCGTTCTTTTTTTTGAATTTGACATCTATTACAGGTTTAAATATCGAAGCTTCTTTTCTTTTTGAACATAAAGTTAACACGTTAATTCGGAAGTGTTGCCAAGTTATCGTTTTGTGGTACAACTTTTTTTGTATGGAAAAAGAAGACTGACGACTGACAGTTTTATGAGGCGCTAATGTTTGCATCAAATTAAGTTTCGATATAACTGTTTCTACCTACACGTACTTTTTAGTGCTTTATTTTTACTTTATTTAAATATTTAGGCATGCTGTTTAGCTGCATCTTCTCGTCATATCTTCAGGTTCAATCAAGTATAGTCTTATAAATTTGTGATCAAACTTAGAGCTTTCAAATATATTTCCGCAAGTGAAGTTAATTGTACTTGAACAAGTAATATCTATAAACTCTCTTACAAATAGAAAGTGCTGATATAATTCCTTCATTTTCTACTTTAATATAAGAGATAATAAATAAACGCGATTCTATGTTTACCGTGCAAGTAAAAGCCCATAATTAGATAGCGAATCATAAATCGAGCTCCTACACGGTAATAGCACGTCGCGGGATAATAGCGGAATTAATTTCGCTGCGCAGGCGCCTCAAATAATCTCTCCAGCCAATCACGGCACGGCGCGGCAACTACCAACCAATCAGATCGCAGCGCGGCAACAGCCGGCCAATCAGCGTAACGGAATTTATATCAGCGATCACGATTTGAGCGGAAAAGCAGATAAATCTGTGCGTGCGCAGGATGCAGATGCGTTATGCGTGCAATACTTTTACAAACCTTATTCGCGGGTAGGAAGTCGTAAGGCAATTTTGCGCAGATTATAAATTTAAATTTTGACATGTAAGAGTTCTCACAGGAAGAGTTAAGAAAGTACTTCCTCTTCGCCCCATTCAAGTTCTTTTATAATGCATCGGGCAGTATGGAACTTGGGTATAAAGGTATCGTTCCAGATAAATATGAACCTCTGGCCTAGTTATCTACACATATTATAATTTTATCAAAATAATCTTACCAAATTGCCCTCATTGTCTGGATGGTCTGTCTAGTGTTAAAGAATAACTGTAGTTATGTGTATGTAAGAGAGGTTGTATGAACTTGTATGAGCTAATCGCGAATTAATGACCGGTCGGGTTAACTCAGAAGTCGAAAGCTTCTGTAAAAATGAAACTGAATTAGATTTTTAGTTCATGCAATGGACCGGTTTGTGCAATTAGTCAAAAGCATCTAAACTAAAACACACTAAACATTTCATATTCTAAAACGATGATAATTAAAAATTTAATAGTAGCTCTGGCTCGGCCACCACTGGTATAAACTCATCACCACAGATAAAAAGTAGTTTAACTCCATTTAACAATTTAATTAACTTATTCTAATAAAAACCCTAAAAATGAACGTTATTAAGGCTCTTATTATATGTATTGTATGCTTCCATGCTGGACTGGGAGTGATATGCTTCCATGCTAGACTGTGAGTGATAGAAAAACGTAGAATGTGCCAGCTGCATCTCTTCCCGTGCATGCTGTAAAAATCAGCTAAGGGAATCGAGGGTTTCAGTGTATTGCAATTTAGGCGATGGTCTGACCACCCGTCACTATAGCAATATACATTATCATCATCTGTATTAGCCCTCGAAACTTGTCAGACGTGGCGGAACAACCTATGTTTAGGTCGTTTTTGCTCTGCCTACCCCGTTAGGGATACAGGCGTGATTTTATGTATGTATGTATGTATGTATTTATAAAGCGCTCTCAAGATTGAGAGCAATATAAGTTTGGATTTGACAGATCGTTTTGTACTGAAATGACATTTCTGATACGAACTCAAACTCGCTGTCACTCTTGAGAGCTGATTATAAATACGGCCCTGTTCAGGACGCATCATAACCAAGTGTGGGGAATTCCGTTTGTAAGCAAGCCGCATAAAATTAAGCAATAACTATAATAAGGAAGATTTTTATTTCATTTTGTTTTAAAATATAAGAAAGTTAGGAATGATATGACCGATAAATATGTATTTTTGCATAGTACCAAACCAACTAATCATTTGGCATAACACTTTTAGCGGTTGATTATCTCCTGTCCGAAAATTCTCAATTTTATATAATTTGATAGAAAAGAGGCAAGACTGTTCACAATCAGCATCAGAACCAAATAAGTACTCATATTTCTCATGTAATTTTCTTACATTATATTTTTATAAGTATTTTGCATATTTCCCTTCTACATAACACCGTCCAAATGGCTGCCGTTGCTACCGTGTGGTCCGGTCTAGTAATTATTTTTACATTACTTTTTTGCGAATTGTAGTGTAGTAGGTAATGTTTATAAATACTGCGCAGGGCATTCACCTTAATCTAGATTGTCAAGGTTCCAAAGGTAAAAAGTTGTCTGGGTGGTAAAAAATGCAGTACTTAAGTAAATGTATTTTATTGTTACGTAAATACATTTGTTTGTAGGTAATCTACTATCATATTTTTTTTCTGTTTCTTAAAGACAGTTATTTTTCCTACATAGTTATCACGCGGCAGACCGAAGACACGCTGGCTTGAAAGCGGATATGGAAGAGAACGAGCTTACACTTACACCCAAGAAGAAAAGGGGTCGGCTACCTAATGTAGGGGATAGAACGAAGATACTGGTTTTTACACAGAGCGACTGCCATCTGATCTCCCCGTCACCCAGAACAGAAGGGATGTGATCCTAAGGTAAAACAATGTAAAATTTAGATGTGATCAAAACTCCCTTGGTTCAGAATTCTCAGCAGGATTGCATGGTGTGCTATAAATCTGGATTGTGTCGCAGAATGTATACCGGGTGTAAGGGACAGCGTATACAAGAAACTGATAGGGATTGCTCATTCAACGAAACTGAACAACTTTCACCAGGAAATTCTTTCAGGAAATTATTTTTTATTTTATTGACTTTTCCATACAAATTGTCGAGGTCATTTTGTATGGAAAAGGCATTTTTTTTCATTACCTAATAAAATATCCTGGTGAAAGTTGTTCAGTTTCATTGACTGAGCATCCGCTATCCGTTTCTGGTACGCTGTCCCTTACACCCGGTATAATGATACTAAGGCTTGTGTGGTGAGTCGGCTTGGCGCGGCTCGCGGGCGGCTTGCCAGTGGCGGTGTAGGTTCGAATCCCGGAAGGACAACTCAGCAGCAGGACAAGCAGGATTTCAGGAAGGCAGGAAGTTTCTTAGTCATTGCCAATGCAAATTTTTACTACAGGGAATATTCATGCTGTAAAAATCAGCTAAGGGATTCGAGGGTTTCAGTATTGTAATTTATTTAGGCGATGGGCTGACAACCTATCACTATTGCAAGTTCTATCTGGAATAACCCTAAAAACTTGTCAGACGTGGCGGAACCTACTTTGTTTAGGTCGTAGGCTCTGCCTACCCCATTAGGGATAAAGGCGTGATTATATTATGTATGTATGTATTTTTACAATCTCCCATTGAGTTATTTATGTGCGTATACTCTGTAATTACCCCACCTTTCCCCACTACACTTTTTTTACTATTTTTTTTTAATACTTTCCTCCAATCGACTTCCGATCGGAGCAGGAAAGCTAAAACCTCACGTCCATCTTTCGTCAAGAATTTTCATACAAGTCTCCACTCGAATTTCCACTCTACGTGTTAGCATAAAAAGTCTAAAATTCATCTCTTTTACACCTTCCACCACAAGCAACATAACTGCATTAGAATTGCCACTCAATTTTCTACCTTAATATGTAAAAAATTGAGTTCATTTTTGCGGTAAAGTGTTTGGTTTTTAGCATCAGGTAGCTAAGAAAGTGTGGAGAATGCTCCCGTTAATAGAATTTTAATGAAGTAATGTCAGTGTAGGAATTGCATGTCATGCCCATCTCCTTACGTGCTTCGACGCGCGTGTGTCTGTCAGTTCGTAACGACAGCAGATTAATTGGAGCAAATCTGGTGGATTTTCGAGCTGTGTTTTGTGAAGACCATTTTGCGATACGATAGAAAGTTTGGTTGCTGCTAGAAAAATATGAATCTACCTCACAGATCTAGTATTACCTACCTAGAGTAAAACTGAAAATAGCACACGTATTTTTTAGGTTTATGCCATAAAAGTTTACGGTGTTTTAGTTCGTACTACGGACGTCGGACATTTTAAAAGAAAAAAATCATAGTTTTGATAATCAGTCAAAAACAAAATGCCAATCAGATACAATTAAGATCCGCACCCGCGAGCTCTTCAACCCGTCCGCAAGGTTCCTCAATGTGCAGGCTTTGCCAGCAATGGCAATGTCCTGTACGCTGACCTTGAGTCTAGAGTTAAGAGCCAACCCATTCTTATAGTAAAAAATTACAGGTGCCAAAGATTTAACAACTTGCATAATTATTTCACAAAACAGAGACAATTGTTCAATTTTTTTAGGAACAATATTAGTTTGCTTGCTAACTCTCCTGGGCTAGTGAGTGGCCAACTATATTTGCCGAATCTGTACCATCGAAGAGTAGATAATAATTATTGTACAGTTAAAGATGGCTGATAGGAGAGCACCAATAAAAGCAGAGGCAATCGCCTTCCGGATAAATTTATTGAACAACTCTATCTCGCTTCTATCTTATGTGTTATCTGTGCCCTATTTGGACCCTTTGATAATGTTGTTGAGGTTAGGAAATGGCTAATGTTGAGGTATTTTGATATTGAAAAATTGAGTTGAAACGCGCCTATACATTTTGGAATAAAAGCATTAGATAAACAAAAAGTACATGTACTTAGGTACATTTTATTAACATACTTTGAATTTAAAGATTATTAAAGAGACCCAATACACAATCCTAATATCCTAAATCTATCAAAAGCCAAACTTGATGAAGGCTAGTCTACTTTTATTAGGCCGTTATTATAACAAAGCAAATTTTTAAGGAACGAAATTTCACTGTGTCTAATGATGACTTCGACAAAGCCTTAGCACAGCAACTTACCCAAAATATGTGGCAAAAATTCATGCAAATTTTTCTTTGGGAACAAAAGTAGCGTTTTTGTAACCGCGACACCGTTGTTCAGAACTGGGCTAGCTCCGAACTAAGCTTGTGGTGAGACATTAGGCCAATTGAGCCATTTTTCTTCGGTCTATGATTAGCCACCATTTGTCGGTACAAACCACTAGATTAGATCGTCTCATCATGCAGAACATACAGAAATTTCGTTTTAGGTATGTCTTCTTAGATGTTTGTTTGAATTTATTTCTTTGGGCACCACCTACGTTCGTTTCATGTTCTACGGCTACCACTTCTACGATAATGGTGTAACTTACGAAAGCATGTGATGCAATGATGATGATGAATGGCATCTAAGTACCCATACATAAGTATAATAACACAGTACCCCTAGTCTTTAATGCCACAAACTGTCATGAAAAAATTGTGCTCAAAATTGATCGTCTCTCCTTGCTTCTTTTTGTATAAACATGTAGAAATGAAAGGATTACAAAATTGCAAGCAACATTACAAACAACATTAAATGTAATGTAAATAAACTGTCAAATCTAAACATATTCATCATATTTCCTTGAAATGTATCACAAAATCAAGTAGGTATGGAAATATCTGTAACAACTTTAATAGTGTTTAGGACCGAAGCATAAACTCTATACCAAGAAATCATTTGCTCCATCATCTTGAATATGGACAGTTCGACAGCTCTGTTGGTTTACGAATGGTATAACCTTTAAATAGGATTTTCTACCGAACAACAATACGTATGGAGGCCCTGAAGACATGAAACTTCTGTAGAATGATGCTTCTGAAACATCAGCAACAACTTGGCTACAGAAATTACTTTGTTGTTAAAATTCTTTATACGAAACGTCATAGCCTTCTTCATAAACTAGAAAAAATATGATAGTAGATTACCTACAAACAAATGTATTTACGTAACAATAAAATACATTTACTTAAGTACTGCATTTTTTACCACCCAGACAACTTTTTACCTTTGGAACCTTGACAATCTAGATTAAGGTGAATGCCCTGCGCAGTATTTATAAACATTACCTACTACACTACAATTCGCAAAAAAGTAATGTAAAAATAATTACTAGACCGGACCACACGGTAGCAACGGCAGCCATTTGGACGGTGTTATGTAGAAGGGAAATATGCAAAATACTTATAAAAATATAATGTAAGAAAATTACATGAGAAATATGAGTACTTATTTGGTTCTGATGCTGATTGTGAACAGTCTTGCCTCTTTTCTATCAAATTATATAAAATTGAGAATTTTCGGACAGGAGATAATCAACCGCTAAAAGTGTTATGCCAAATGATTAGTTGGTTTGGTACTATGCAAAAATACATATTTATCGGTCATATCATTCCTAACTTTCTTATATTTTAAAACAAAATGAAATAAAAATCTTCCTTATTATAGTTATTGCTTAATTTTATGCGGCTTGCTTACAAACGGAATTCCCCACACTTGGTTATGATGCGTCCTGAACAGGGCCGTATTTATAATCAGCTCTCAAGAGTGACAGCGAGTTTGAGTTCGTATCAGAAATGTCATTTCAGTACAAAACGATCTGTCAAATCCAAACTTATATTGCTCTCAATCTTGAGAGCGCTTTATAAATACATACATACATACATACATAAAATCACGCCTGTATCCCTAACGGGGTAGGCAGAGCAAAAACGACCTAAACATAGGTTGTTCCGCCACGTCTGACAAGTTTCGAGGGCTAATACAGATGATGATAATGTATATTGCTATAGTGACGGGTGGTCAGACCATCGCCTAAATTGCAATACACTGAAACCCTCGATTCCCTTAGCTGATTTTTACAGCATGCACGGGAAGAGATGCAGCTGGCACATTCTACGTTTTTCTATCACTCACAGTCTAGCATGGAAGCATATCACTCCCAGTCCAGCATGGAAGCATACAATACATATAATAAGAGCCTTAATAACGTTCATTTTTAGGGTTTTTATTAGAATAAGTTAATTAAATTGTTAAATGGAGTTAAACTACTTTTTATCTGTGGTGATGAGTTTATACCAGTGGTGGCCGAGCCAGAGCTACTATTAAATTTTTAATTATCATCGTTTTAGAATATGAAATGTTTAGTGTGTTTTAGTTTAGATGCTTTTGACTAATTGCACAAACCGGTCCATTGCATGAACTAAAAATCTAATTCAGTTTCATTTTTACAGAAGCTTTCGACTTCTGAGTTAACCCGACCGGTCATTAATTCGCGATTAGCTCATACAAGTTCATACAACCTCTCTTACATACACATAACTACAGTTATTCTTTAACACTAGACAGACCATCCAGACAATGAGGGCAATTTGGTAAGATTATTTTGATAAAATTATAATATGTGTAGATAACTAGGCCAGAGGTTCATATTTATCTGGAACGATACCTTTATACCCAAGTTCCATACTGCCCGATGCATTATAAAAGAACTTGAATGGGGCGAAGAGGAAGTACTTTCTTAACTCTTCCTGTGAGAACTCTTACATGTCAAAATTTAAATTTATAATCTGCGCAAAATTGCCTTACGACTTCCTACCCGCGAATAAGGTTTGTAAAAGTATTGCACGCATAACGCATCTGCATCCTGCGCACGCACAGATTTATCTGCTTTTCCGCTCAAATCGTGATCGCTGATATAAATTTAAATTTTGACATGTAAGAGTTCTCACAGGAAGAGTTAAGAAAGTACTTCCTCTTCGCCCCATTCAAGTTCTTTTATAATGCATCGGGCAGTATGGAACTTGGGTATAAAGGTATCGTTCCAGATAAATATGAACCTCTGGCCTAGTTATCTACACATATTATAATTTTATCAAAATAATCTTACCAAATTGCCCTCATTGTCTGGATGGTCTGTCTAGTGTTAAAGAATAACTGTAGTTATGTGTATGTAAGAGAGGTTGTATGAACTTGTATGAGCTAATCGCGAATTAATGACCGGTCGGGTTAACTCAGAAGTCGAAAGCTTCTGTAAAAATGAAACTGAATTAGATTTTTAGTTCATGCAATGGACCGGTTTGTGCAATTAGTCAAAAGCATCTAAACTAAAACACACTAAACATTTTCATATTCTAAAACGATGATAATTAAAAATTTAATAGTAGCTCTGGCTCGGCCACCACTGGTATAAACTCATCACCACAGATAAAAAGTAGTTTAACTCCATTTAACAATTTAATTAACTTATTCTAATAAAAACCCTAAAAATGAACGTTATTAAGGCTCTTATTATATGTATTGTATGCTTCCATGCTGGACTGGGAGTGATATGCTTCCATGCTAGACTGTGAGTGATAGAAAAACGTAGAATGTGCCAGCTGCATCTCTTCCCGTGCATGCTGTAAAAATCAGCTAAGGGAATCGAGGGTTTCAGTGTATTGCAATTTAGGCGATGGTCTGACCACCCGTCACTATAGCAATATACATTATCATCATCTGTATTAGCCCTCGAAACTTGTCAGACGTGGCGGAACAACCTATGTTTAGGTCGTTTTTGCTCTGCCTACCCCGTTAGGGATACAGGCGTGATTTTATGTATGTATGTATGTATGTATTTATAAAGCGCTCTCAAGATTGAGAGCAATATAAGTTTGGATTTGACAGATCGTTTTGTACTGAAATGACATTTCTGATACGAACTCAAACTCGCTGTCACTCTTGAGAGCTGATTATAAATACGGCCCTGTTCAGGACGCATCATAACCAAGTGTGGGGAATTCCGTTTGTAAGCAAGCCGCATAAAATTAAGCAATAACTATAATAAGGAAGATTTTTATTTCATTTTGTTTTAAAATATAAGAAAGTTAGGAATGATATGACCGATAAATATGTATTTTTGCATAGTACCAAACCAACTAATCATTTGGCATAACACTTTTAGCGGTTGATTATCTCCTGTCCGAAAATTCTCAATTTTATATAATTTGATAGAAAAGAGGCAAGACTGTTCACAATCAGCATCAGAACCAAATAAGTACTCATATTTCTCATGTAATTTTCTTACATTATATTTTTATAAGTATTTTGCATATTTCCCTTCTACATAACACCGTCCAAATGGCTGCCGTTGCTACCGTGTGGTCCGGTCTAGTAATTATTTTTACATTACTTTTTTGCGAATTGTAGTGTAGTAGGTAATGTTTATAAATACTGCGCAGGGCATTCACCTTAATCTAGATTGTCAAGGTTCCAAAGGTAAAAAGTTGTCTGGGTGGTAAAAAATGCAGTACTTAAGTAAATGTATTTTATTGTTACGTAAATACATTTGTTTGTAGGTAATCTACTATCATATTTTTTCTAGTTTATGAAGAAGGCTATGACGTTTCGTATAAAGAATTTTAACAACAAAGTAATTTCTGTAGCCAAGTTGTTGCTGATGTTTCAGAAGCATCATTCTACAGAAGTTTCATGTCTTCAGGGCCTCCATACGTATTGTTGTTCGGTAGAAAATCCTATTTAAAGGTTATACCATTCGTAAACCAACAGAGCTGTCGAACTGTCCATATTC